>JABSTT010005757.1:0-16108 GCA_013339685.2 Hyalomma asiaticum | reverse complement strand
AGATTTTATCGCCAGTGTTAGAAGCCAGCTGCGCCACCCGGGGAGACCGTCAAAGGAACCGCACTTGCGCCAATTGGCTGAGAGTTTCCGAGCAGCACGCGGATTTTTTGTGGAGGACGACGCTACCGGATCTACTGCAAAGTAAGAGGAATTCTTTTTCTACTAAATCGCCGTCGGAAAAGGTAATGATTCTCGGAGACGCCGTTTTGGACGAGAACCACAAGAAAATTCTAGCATTAGGCCCTAAGTACTGTTTTCATCCTAACCTAAAAGAAGTTAACGTTTTAAGCTTACCTCGTTCTATAACTAAGGTTATTCCGGAAGTTGAACGGTCTCGATGTATTTCAGATTGCTTCGCCAGCATCAAGCATTCGAACGATCTCGTTAAGGCCTCTGACCCTATCCGACCGGTTGTAAATTACTGTGTGGAACATAAGCTTTGACCTGTTTTATCTGATAAGGAAGGTTGTTTTGTAATAATGCCGAATAGCACTTTTTCTGATAAAGCCTCAGCAGCTGTTGAAAAGAATTTTAGACCTGTGAAACTGAAACCTTCTGTAGTAAAACAACGAGCTGTCGATCTCCTGTTGAAACATAATCTAGATAAGGTAGCTTCCAGTGTTAAAAAGGCAAAACTGTTCACTTTAGAATTATTTTTCTCGGCGAAAACCCATAAGCCAGAAATTCCGTTTCGCTCGATTGTATCAGAGTCAGGGACTTGGCAAGTTTGTGTAGCTAGCTATTTGCAGAAGTGCTTAACATCCTTAAGTTTTTCTGACCCCTTCCGTGTACGTAATTCTCAGGCTCTAGTTCAGTTGTTAACAGAGGAAAATCCTGGCCACTGCACAGCGTTTAGCATGGATGTAGAAGATTTGAATTACTCGTTGCCGCATGAAGGTTTACTAAATTGCGTGAAAGAATGTATTCAAGAACAAGGGCAGGAGTCCGGTTTCATAGATAGATGCGGAGTTTCCACAGGTACCTTTCTAGAAATTCTCTCCATGTACTTAACGTCAACATTAGTTGGATACAGGGAAGGCGTGTTTGTGCAGAAATCAGGGATTTGTATAGGTTCAAAGGTAGCCCCTATTCTAAGTGATCTATACTTGAGCAAGTTTGACTGCCATTTAAAAGAGGCCTTAGGGGACCGCATCATTAGGGTATTTCGATATGCGGACGATTACTTGGTACTTTGTAGTAAGGATGATTTTGAATCCGTCGTCACCTATGTTAGCGATCAATTTAAACTTAATGGAGATGGTCTAAGGTTTACGAAAGAACTACCGGAGAGAAACGTAATACAATTTTTAGATATCTCGTTGTCATTTGAGCAGAATCACGTGTGTTGGCAGTATTCCCCTAGAGCATCTAAGCCGTTGTTAAACTTTGACTCCAAGCATTCGAAAGTAGTAAAAAACGGAATAGCCTTGTCCTGTTTAAAGTCAGCCCTATCGAAGTCGTGCGTGCACCGTTTGACCATTAGCTTTAATGCGCAGGTCGAGCGCCTCTTAGATGCAGGTTACCCTAGACTAGCCATAGCCACCGTAGCTGAGCGTCTTAAGAAGTCGATTTCGACCGGCACAAAAGCTGTAGCAGAGAGTAACATTAACAAGAAAAAGGTCGTGAGTATTCCGTATATCCACGCAGTTTCGCACAGGCTTAAGAAAGTGGGAAGTAAATATGGGGTTAATGTTGTGTTTACGGCTCCCAATAAGTTAGGAAGGGTTTGTGCTGCAGTGCATAGAAGAAATGAGCAGATGGAAGGTAAGAAGCGAACGGATATCTGTCCGGTTAAGCACCTAGCCAAGAACAATTTCACCGACTGTCGCGTGGGTGTAGTTTATAAGATTCCTTTTAGCTGCGGACGTTTTTATGTAGGGCAAACTGCGCGTTGTATTAATCAAAGATTAATTGAACACAGAAGGTCGTTATCAGGTGGGACGCCGTCCAATCTATCCTTGCACTGCCAGGTCTGTAGCTGCATGCCCGAGTTAGACAAAACCGAGATCCTGTACAGGCATAAGAACGAAGATACGCGTTTATTGGTTGAGGCCTGGCATATCAGTATTAGTGGAAGTGCTTGCGTGAGTCAGCCGTCGATTAGCTTAAACAGAGAGGAGATAGAAAGCCTTAGGAGTTGTCTATCGCGAAGACCGGCACGTGTAACCGATTGACAGGTGGCGCTACCATTCCGAGCATGCGCAGATAAGCTGTGTGTCTTCTTTCTTTTTCGCCTCTGTGCTGTGCATCAGTTGTTAGTCGGCGTTCGTGTTGTTCGCTGCTCTCCTTGTGTCCGTGTCCTGCACGCCTCTTCTTTTGATTATGTATCTTCTTAATATAGTTGTAGATACGGGCCGCGGTCAGGCAGGCGAGTAGCTCTAAACGAGGCAGCGACACAGGCTTCAGCGGTGCGATTCGCCCCTTGCTCATCAGAAAATATGTACTGCGTTCGTGCGAACTCATGGACTCAGTGCACACATGTATAGCCACGCCATATGCTCTCAGAGTGGCATCCGCGAAGACATGTAGCTCGGTCTCACTGATTGGATGTTCCTGCGGCCTGTTAACCTGTCTTGGCAGGCGAACCTTGCTCAGCGTCGGAAGCTCTGAATGCCAAGAATTCCATGCGGTGAGCTGCTCTCGCGGTAGAGGGCAGTCCAAAGGTTACTTCAGTTTCCACGGATCTAGAAAAATTAGTTTTGCTCGAACAGTGAATGGCGCGAGGAAGCCGAGAGGATCGTACAGGTTAGCGAATCCTTGAAGCGTTGATCCTTTTGAAGTGGGCATAGTGGAAATGAGCTTGATAACGTGGTCGACGCTCACGATGATCGAATCCTCATTTCTCTCCCAGGAAAGCCGTAAGACTCATTTTGTGTGCATCGCCACCTTCGTCTTCTAACGACAAGTGGTCCGTTCGGAATTGCTCTTGTAGCGAGAAGCTGTTTGATGCCCACTTGCGAAGCTCCATGCCGGCCTTCTGTAAGAATGATCCTTGCTTCCGTGTAAATTCGTTGAGCCTTCTTCACATTGTCCGCGCCGACTGCCAGATCGTCGACGTAAAAGGACTGCCTGAGGCATTCCGCAGTTTAGGAGAATCGTTTTTCCGAAGCGCGAAGATGGTGATGCAACGCTGCCGCGAGCAGAAAAGGACTTGACGTAGCGCCGAAGGGCACGCGGGTCATTCGCCACTGAACGATTGGTGCCGATGGTTCCTGCTCTGATGGAAGACGAGCGACCCACAGGAAGCGCAGCGCATCTCTGTCCTCCGGACGAATCACGATTTGAAGATAAGCCTCCTTTATATCAGCCATCATGATGATTGGGTGCATTCTGAAGCTTAGCAGGAGTCGCAGTAAGTCGGCGTTCAATTTTGGTGCCTTGAAGAGCACACTGTTCAGAGATGGTTGACCGGGAGCATAAGACGACGCGTCGAAGACGATCCGAAGCTTGGTGGTCACGGCGTCGCGATGAATTACTCCGTGATGCGGCATGTAGTACGTGTTGGCTTTGGGTAATGAGTCTGGGTTGGGAACCGGCTCAGCGTGGGATTCGTTGAAATACGCTTTTATGGTGTCGTCATAACGAGCGAGGAGATCTGGTCGTTCCTGGAAGCGTCGCAGCTGCATGAGGAGCCGCTGTTTGTCATGGGCGTAGTTCTGGCTGTCGTCCAGACCAGGCTCCCGAATCAGGAGAGGAACCTCATAACGTTGTTCCTTCTTCGAAAAGTGCCGTCGGAACATTTCACAGGCGACGATGTCATCTTGGCTGTCTTCAGGACTGTCCTGTAGCCCAAGAGCATCAATGCGCCACAAGTTGCATATTCCCATGTCTATAGGTCAGCGTCGTTGGCAGTTGCCTCATTTACAGCAGTGAAAAGAGATGTGGTTCGTGCGTCATTCCCTGGGTATAAAGGGTGGAGAGTTCCCTGAATGGTCCATCCAAAAAAGGTTTCCGCTGCCGTGATTCGAGGGGATAGACGTGTCATCTTTTCAGTTGCCACGTCCCAGTAGATGGCGGAGCCTATTAGTACGCTAATCTCGTCTTGGAATGTGGGTGCGCCCGGCCATTCGTCAGCTGGAAGCATACCACGATGTCTGATGATGTCGATGATGGCGCCATCCGCTGGTGGACTTGTCACAGCGCTGATATCTGGGACTGCCAGCGCTTCTATCGTAGTCTGGTTGCTGTTGTGCTGGCTCCGGAGCGTGATGGCAACGCGCTCACACGTCATAGTTCAGGGAAGGTGCGTTTTAAATGCGAAGCATTTCTTAACGAACTTCGGCGAGTTTGAGCGTATCTATCTATCTATCTATCTATCTATCTATCTATCTATCTATCTATCTATCTATCTATCTATCTATCTATCTATCTGCCTACGATTTCCTGCTCTCCTGGCCGTTTCGCTAATGGGATGCTTACAAAAATTGGTATGCCACAACATGACTATACGACAAACATAAATGACAGGTCATAAAATGAAAATCATGACTTGCATGTCATAGGCGGCATGATTTACATGCCACGGTCTTGGTGCTCTCCTGGCCGTTTCGCTAACGGGATGTATGCGAGAATTGGTATGGCACAACATGACTGCCTGACGAACATAAATAGCAGGTCAAAACATGAAAATCATGATATCCATGTCATGAGCGGCATGATTTACATGCCACGGTCTTGGTGCTCTCTTGGCCGTTTCGTGAACGGGATGTATACGAAAATTGGTATGCCACAATATGACTTCATGGCGAACACAAATAATAGGTCACAACATGAAAAGCTTGATATGCATGTCATAACCCAGTCGAAAAATCCGCCAGACCGGGTCTGGTGTGTTTTACCCGTTCACACCAGAGCGGAAATTCAGACACGGGTTCTGGCGTGTCTGGTGTACCCGGCCGGTTTGGTGTGATCTGGCGTATCCGGTCGGTTTGGCATGGTTTGGTGTGATCTGGCGTATCCGGCCGGTTTGGTGTGTTTTGGTGTGATCTGGTGTGCCCGGCCGGTTTGGCGTGTTTTGGTGTGATCTGGTGTGCCCGGCCGGTTCGGCGTGTTTTGGTGTGATCTGGTGTACCCGGCCGGTTTGACATGGTTTGGTGTATCTGGCTAGTTTTGTGTAATCTGGCACCAACCGATCGGTGCCACATACTATAACTTCGCACGGTTACAGTTTTGCCAAGACAGCGGATGTTACTAATATTAGTACCATTGTGCCATGATTAAAATGTACTGTGGATCAAAATGTGCACACTTTTTTATGCCCGAGAAATAATGGCAGGCTGCAAGACACAGTAGTTTTGATATAAAAAAATGGCCGACTTCTTTATTTCATCCTCGGTCCTCTCAGCTTGCTAGTTTTCTGGAACAGCCATTCAAACCTTTTGTGGCCTTCTTTGACTCTTCTTCAGAGAGGCCTCGGACAGCAGTGTGGCACCTGAAAAAGGCAAAAACAGTGTGTTATAGGAGTTCCTTCATTTATAGGGACACTACGGGCACATATTAGGTTGAGCAAGACTGAAAGAATGGGTTGGTGTTATAACCACTTTGCTATTCCTGGTGAGAATGGAGAAGTTGTAAGAGAACGACAAAACTAAAAAAATTGGAGTTTGTTTTTTTAAATGTGGAAACATGGGAATGTAGGCTACGTGAGAGCCGGCTATCCCATAAAAACTGAAGGATCCACTCCGAAAATTGGAGTGGTGCCTTCCTATTCCACTGCGTTTATATCTGTCTGATGTCAGCTCACCTATTTTGAATGCTCGACTAACTGCTCCAGGTTTTAAATAATGCATTGGATAAAATCCGACAATAACTAAACGTACAGTAGCGACACTTATTGCTCAATATTAAGGCCATGGAGCTCACTGCGTCGTAGCATTGGCAGCCAAGATCATGACGTCAGGTCCACTTTCTGGCGTGGGTGATTGAAACTGAGCTGCAATGTCGGAGATTGTCAGTGCATGTTTAGGGATGTCAAACCCCAGAAATCAATCAACCATGTCACCTGATAACAGCTCATTAAAGTAACATTAGCAGTGAGTATACCATTGTGCAGAATATGCAACATGCTTCCCATACAGCCCGATATTGTGAAAGGAAATTTCAGCTCTTCAAAATATTTTAAGTTTTTTTTACTCCTGATGAAGCCAAGAAAGGCATAGGGGAAATTGTAGTTTTTTTATGTACTGTAGTAATTATGGAATAGATGGAAAGGAATTAAGTGGTCAAACACACACACCCACCTCTGGTAAAGACCAAACCTACAACCTTCGGATAACGTGTCCAATGCTCTACCGAATGAGCTGCAAAGGCAGTCATTCTCCCGTCCACATTATTTGGTACTCGTGAGTGTACAATCCCAGGAGTGCTAGACAGCACCACTCGTTGCCATGGCGATGAGAATGGTATACTTTGTGCCAGATGACAGCTCGTAGAACATATTTTTTGTAAGATGGCTGCTGCCCAACTTGCCCTATGCTTTCCTTGGCATCATTAGGTTGTTTCTAACAAAGAAATGTGCCCTGCCACTGTGGTCTAGTGGATATGGCACTCATGTGTGGATACGAAGGTAGCGGGATCGAATCCTGGCAGCTATGGCTGCACTGCAATGGAGGCGTCAAAGAATCCCAGGTGGTCAAAATTCTGCCCACCAGAATCCCAGGTGGCGGCTTATATACGCTGACAGCAGCGGCGTATTAGCTAGATTTTCATCTGTGCTCTGTTAACCTTTCCTTTCAGTCTTACTTTATTCCTGCAAAGTTTAAGTCTGCACAAGAACCAAGAACTTCGTTTTTTTACATTGCAGCTGTTGCAGTTACTTAAACTGGTGGTGGCAGTGACCAGACACCATCGTAATGAGCCCTTAATAGCCGAGTGTAAAACGCATCAGCACATTGCTGTTGTCATGTGAAAACAAACCGCTTCATGTGATAGTGCTGTAGTGCACAGAACGCAACTTGGACAAAATGCACAGAGATGTCCATGACTTTCAAAGTGGCGTGATGGACAAGGAAAAAAAAACGGGGGTCTCGTTTTTGTTTACTACTACGAACGTTCACATGCATTCACAGAAGCTAGGCAGGTGTTGGATGATATTTACAGATGTTTACGACCTGGTGTCAGAACCTTATGATCTTTCGGAATGTTTCTGTCCGTTTCAAAGATCCGCGAGAAAAGGCTGCGGTCACCTTCTGACTGGTTTGTTTTATTATATCTTGCTTACGACATTCCGGAACACCAAATACTGCCGCCTAATCCCTTTAGCAAAAAGCACACATGAGTAATTGGATAAAGCATTGCATGACTGCATTTGTGTTCTTCAGCATAGGGAGCATAGGAACGGATAAGTGGCTGCTCACTTTGGCCGCATGCAGCGGTCAGCTGTTTGCTATGCGCAGATATCACTAAGCCTTCACCGCTTCGAAAGCAGTGGGCGGTTCATTACTAAAAGACGCCAACACCCATAACATTCTAAGTTTTGTTACCGTTGTTGCCACTGTACCTTCTGCTCATAATTATGTGAAAGGTTGAAGGGAACAGCAAAATATTGGGAGCACCGCTAGCTACGACGTAGGTATATACGGATAAACTTTCGCTACGCACCGTGCGCTGTGCATGCACTGTGCTTGGTTTTTATCACAGGTTCATAATAGAAACTAGAAGAGCCGCAGTCCTGACGAAGACAAGTCCACTTGTCGAAACGTTGGCTCCTGCGACATTCCCTGTTCTACATTTTTTAGCGATCTGTTCATAGGCTCGCAATAGGCGATTTGCAGTCGTCACTGATTTTTTTTTTTGCGGTCAGTTTAAGCATCACTGCACTTTGTTGGCCAATACTTTCCTTAAAGAAAAGGGGAAAAAACAAGCGTTGTCCAGTCTGCCACCTTGAGTGGCAGTCGTATTGAGCTCGCTTTGTAGAGCATCACAGTTCCTTAACGGCTTGCCAATCATGCAACCACTCTGTTTTGACACAATCGCATACTGCTAAAGTGCCATACATTAAACACACGGAACTCGCTAACTTCCACAAGAAGTGTGCTGTACATGATGCTATGTCCAATTCTGCCAATTGTTCTACCGATTCCGGTCAGAGCATGATATCCTTAGGAAAGAGGAGAAACACTGAGGTCATTTTGCTGCAAGTTGTTGTGGAATGTCGACACATAGCCCAACCATCCAGCTTCATTCAAATAAAGCCACTAAAGCTCATAAACACAGCGTGCCAATGCAGCAGCTATGCAGCTGAACGAACCGAGTACTCCAAGTACCGGCGTGCACTGCGGCAGCGGCGGCGTAGTGGAACTCACGGTGAGATCAGTCTATTGCTAACTGTTCTTTACATCTTTATGATAGGCACTAAACAAGCAAGGCTTGCACCATGTGCGCAGCTAGGCATGGCAAAGTGACACTGGTAAGAAACCATACATAAAAGTTTAGATGGGCATTAATCACAAAGCAGCAACAATGCAGGCAGCCAGCAAACACACAGAAATTGCATAAGGTAAGCAGCACAATGCTCACAGCTTCCACATTATAAAAAAAAGGCACCACCAAGTAGTTCTTATGTGGCAGATACTAGAACAAGAACACTCAACGAGAGTGTAACAAGTCATGTGAGGCATAACAGGGAGCACTGCAACAAAGCAGGCAAACTTTGCGAAGGCTTATTCTAGCCGAGAATCCAGTACTATACTGGACAGTAATTTAGGCTTAATGTTCCAATAACTGCTGTGGGCAGTGAAGGACATAGTGGCAGATGTGTGGCATTGTTGCTATATTTAACCCTTGGTATGCACACACACTCGTATAGGCAAGAATTTCAGCATTTCAGAGTTGCACCAGGTTACTGTGGCTTATGAGTGAGCTAACTGGTCTTAGTAGCAGCCAGGGGCCCATAGTCACTAAATTTGTAACAGGTAATAAGTAAACAATATCTATGACAGGTGGCTGAAAGGCTTATAAATACGTGCTGCAACCGTGCAGACTGACCTCTAAGCACTTACACTTCATGAGGTGATAATGGCTGTTGCACCAGCTTCTTGCCACCTTCTGTCATAAAGGAGTTCGGCAGTGTAGACCCTGTAGACCGTCATTGTGCAAGTGCATCTGTGAACCAGATGACTGCCGCAGACCTTTCCGCAATGTGGGAGTCCTTGTGCACCCACATCAGGTGGTAGTATGAGGGCTTCAGTACAAAAACCCCTTTTGCCATACGAACCTGGAGACAAATGAGAAATTGTTACATGAAACACCAATCAACCCATCCAAATGACAAAAATGAACGCATGGGAGTGCACAACCAAAAGCTTTTCCACTTGTTAAAGTACCAAGAAAAGCGTTGTTTTGCATCCTACATGGCCAGTGGCAAGAAAAGAATGGTACTTCTGTATGAATATCGCAAGCTTCAATTAATAGAAAAGAAAGTGGCAAGAAAAGAATGGTACTTCTGTATGAATATCGCAAGCTTCAATTAATAGAAATTTTATCCCCACCTACTCAGAATAGAGGTGAGAAAATAATTTCGGGGACCTGGCATGCCAATGTCACCGTCAGTTCAAATGCACAGAAAGACAGCTATGCCCCTTTTGTGCAAGATGTGGCAGCTAAGGTATTTTGCATCTGCATACCTATCACAGCTTTAATTGATGAAAAAATCGCTAAGAAAAGATCGCTAAAAAGTATGGAGAACAGAAAATGTCACTGGAGTCAACATTTCATTAAGTGGACTTGTTTTCGTCAGGATGACAACCGCATTCTCGAGTGTTTGTTTCTGTATGCTTTGCACATTCTCCCCCGTCCACAGAAGGAGAATACGGCACATGCAAACAAACCAAAAACAGAGAGAGAAGAAAAATGAGAGGGGGAAGTGGAAAGTTGAGTGACATGTGTTAGCGTCACTAATAGAAATGGAAAGAGCAAAAAAGAAGGATCCGCTCCTGGGCGTGGGCTACTCTTGGAAACGCACTGTATGTGCACTGTAAAAAACCAGGACGAAGAAAGGAACAAATACGCAATGTACAGGTGCTGCACTTGCCGCATGTTCCCCTCTTCCCGCACTGCACACACAGTGCGTTTCCAGTGAAAGCTTTTTGCTAAAAACGTGGCTACACTGTTTAACACCATTGTTCTCATTGAACTAGGCGGGGGATGAGAACCTGAAAAGAGACTTTTGGGAAGAAACATTGTTTAGCCTGTACAGGTGAAATACCTTAACGTTTTATTGTCTTTGCTAACCCTCCACCATATCTAATGGACTCAAAGGTTCTCTTACGTTTATGCCTGTAGGCTGGACGGTACTGAACTCGTAAATGAGATACGATTCCCTATATTTTCTGTCCCCCGACGAGCGGAAATTTGCCTGACAGAAAACATCCGCTTTTATAGCTGCACCTAATAAAGAATTGATATTTAGGAATTCGCAGTCTTGCCTCAAGAGCAGCCAAGCTGAGGTTCACATTATTGTGATTGGTCTCAAGTTAGCTGATATTTGCAATTTGTTTCTGTACTCTTACCAAGAAAAACTCATGATTGCAAGCCGAGTACTACTATTGGTTGGTGTCCCCCCTTTTTTCACCTTTAACTTCATCCCAACCAGACAGATCTCTGTCAAATGTTCACCTTTAAAACGAGTACTACTATGCACTGTGTCAGACTAAGTTCAATGAAACCACAATCCTGCAACAGCTTTTCTGGTCACAAAATTGTCACGTCAAATTGATACAAAGCGAGCATCCACAGCTAAAGGCCCAACTGTTCATAAGAGGGCATGTCAGCGCTCGTGCCACTGTGGGTGTCTGCAGTGGCAGCGGTTTTCTTGCTTTATACACTTCTCCCCTTGTCGCTTTAGTTCTGCGTAAGTACTTTTAACATTGAATGCACATGAATAAGTGCATAACAATATGTTCTGCCATCAAATGAGCGCGCTTGCCTAAAGTGAAACAGCTGTTTATTTCAGACCATTCACCATGGTCTCAGTTAAAGAAAACAAAAAAGGACACTACATTACATTTTTACGTACCAGAACCACCTCATGATTATAATGGGGGCCGTGGTTGAGAATTTGAATTATTTTCATTACATATGATACTTTCATAAATCCAAGTGCATGACTGTTTTTGCATTCTGCCCTCAAATGTCACCATGATTGGATAATGCATCATTCGTCTCTGTGTCTGTGCTTCAACTCATGCTCGGTTAATTTCAGAAGTTTAGGTTTCTCCATCAGCCAGTCACGTTTTCACTGCTCACTTGCGATGGGCTACAACTATACGCACTCGACAGAAGCAAGGACAATGAACTTTGGGAGGGCAGTGACAGCAGCTGCAACGATTCCCACTTGGACCTCTCGACCAGTGATTATGACCAGACTGTGCATGACCGGATCTGGGTAGTTGAAGTATGCGTTAGTTCTGCCGAACAAAAGAAGTACGGTTCATATTATGCAAGCAAATAAGGTAGTTCAGCTTGTTGAAACACTGACACTGAATGCATGCGTTTGCATGAGAGTTGATCTGTTTACGAGTGGGACCAAGGTTTGCGATTCTGATATACGCTTGACTGCTCACAGATATTCTTGGGCAGCATCAGACTTTAGTGTCGGCTAGACACATTCCAGGGACACGCATTGAAATTGTAGACAGTGATGTCCAAGGCATTTAAAGTGTTTCATGGATACATGCATTATGCTACAATTCAAACCTGAAATCGCCATCTTCCTGCCGTGACACAGCTGGCTCCGAGTCCTTGCACTGCTTTTAGTTACTCAGTAAACCACATCGAACATGAGTCTGGTGCTGGGCCTGTTGGTACTGTACATACCTGAAGAAAACAAAGATCCAGCGTTTATAGACACGTTCACAAGAGACTATATGTGTATAGATGTTGGTACTTGCAACAGTTTAACGGGAAAAAAATCGTGCAGAATTCAAAGAGAAACTGGTGCATGTATGTGCCATACAAAAAAAGTGAGAAAGACAAGAAACAAAAAGAAAGAAAAACAGGTACTCATGGATAAGCTGGCTTACTCAGAAAAGTGTTATTACTACAATGTGTCTGTCTCTGCCTTCTTTATATTGATTCAGTTTTTGTATGATGCATGCGTGCATAGCCTTCCCTTCAAATTCAGAGCTTTTTTCAATAAGCTTTTGCATATTGTTGTGCATTCGCCTAAATTCTCTTCTCGCATATGCGTCTAAAAAGCTGTGTTCAAAAAGGGGTTGTGCAAATGCAGCCAGAGCCACGCACAAATTGGAATGCAAGAGAGTGCAAGGTGCCACTTCTGCAACCGCCGTGTAAGCATCAAGCAACTATACTGTCACGAGAACACTTAATATGTGCTTCCACTTCCTAGAGCAGGCTGCTTTCTCCGGTTTCCTCTTAGATACTTTTTCAGGATGAACATGCTTTGCCTTTTTTTTTTCAAGTCATCTTCTTGGGAACAAAAGACGACACAATGGCACACGCTTGGCTGCAGTGTATAAGGATTAAAAGAAATCTGTCATGCATGCCCAGTGATCACGGCCACACCGTGCAGATCAATGCCAGTCTGACCACGAACTCAAAGCAGTGGTCCACCTTGTATCTCACATTTTTCGTAAGCTCAAGTAAAAGTAAACAAGCCATGTGTGCTAATAGTTCTCTTGCTCTCAGGCTGCATTATACTTGGTGGTTTAACACATGAATGTGAGCACAGCATTTGGACGAATACATAGCATTTGGATGAATGGAGCTCAAGAGTGGATGAACCTCCGGCACGTCCACCTTTGAGCTCCATTTGGTCGATAGTTTTAATAATTATGCAGAAAAAGAGTGAAACAGTGGTTATTCACCTTGAACGTTCAAAAAGCCCAAATTTTCGAGCCAGGTTGGGTGGGAATGTTAAGAGAAATCCAATCATTCAGTATCAAAGTGAAATTGGGTTATAGGTTTCGTACAGTCTGTTGGCAACAAAATTCCTTACGTAAAATGACAATGTGCACCATGTCAAGACTGCAAGTGGTGGTAAATCAAGTTGATACCAGTGGTGAAAAAAAAAGCTATGCATTATGAATGCACCTAGTGTGAAGTGCACTGTTGTTGTGTACTGAATTACAGTGTTGTGCATCATTGCTAATACAGAAATGTTGAGAACAGTAAGATAATAAAATGCTTCGTCTAAATCAAAACAGTGAATTCATCAGAGGCAGCATAAAGATTATACGTGCTGCACTTTCTCATTTTTGAGACCTTGCACTCCTTTTGAGAATTGATGGCCTTCACTCATAGCGAAAACTTCCATCCATGTGAAAGCACTTTGTAAGTGTCTAACAAATGAAGCTGACATAATGCGGAAGGAAGCCTTTTCCTCCCAATGAACTGTAATGAGAAGAGTGGAGTGTGGTCTAGTTAAAGACCAAGGCCGCCCGTATGGAACACACAAGTGCAGCACAAACGCACCCACAGTGTGTATTGCCAAACCAACTTGGGACAGGGACCACGTACGGGCATAAGGCCCACATTAGCAAGAGACATCACCTTCTCTAGGTGTGATGTGCACTGGTATGCACGGTGTGCAAAGAAACATTGAAAGCCTTGTTCATTGAATAAGTTTATAGTCATTACATTCTTCTTTCTCCTTTCCTTTCTCTTGAAGTATCTGCTCCTAATTCAATGTACAATTTTTCAAAAATATGCTTTCTCACAAGTTTCTTGAATGCAGTACTCCGAGAATTATACAGCAAGGGTAGTCCTTATTTCAGGCTATTGGAAGGCCTTGGTCATTAGCACACAGATTACGCGCTTTCTGATGTCAATTTTAACACGATATCTCATAAGTATATTCGGAAACAGTCTTGTCGGCCATACGTACAAATTCCCATTTGCAGTGAACTCGGTGTTCCAGTTCAGCTGCCCGATCTGCGCAACGCTTAAAAAACACGCACACAACACACACGCGTTCCTGAGCAGAGGAATGTATCACGTAAATAAATAAAGGTCAAAGGAAAGCATAGGGCCGATCGCAGGGACGATGCGCTGCCGGCAGATCACGCACTGCAGCTATATCGAACCGTTTTGTTCCGAAACGATATCTGATATTTTAGAAGGTTTGGGTCCAGTACTGACGAAATTTCGGTTCGGATCCGCTTTGGCGCCATAGGAAACAGCAAGCACGGCAAATTGAACTTTAAAGCAACCGACAAGGCGCGGTTGATTGCGCACAACTATTAGGCGGCATCCGTGGCAAGCAGTTGCGCCTTCACACGGACGCAAGAAAAGGGGATAGGATAGAAAGCCATTACGGCAGATCCCACTGCGGAGAAACATCAATTACAGCAAAATAGTGGCTCATCGCATAAGGGGCACCACTAGCGCAGCTTACGTGGAAGGCGAAGCCGCAACTCGTCTCAAACCAGCCGCCTGACCGCACAGGCCATCGAAAGAGAGCCGCGGGGCTACGCGACAGTGCTTCGCGTTCGCAGTGCGCAAACGGCGCAAAAAAGCATGCTTGCCACACAAACAAGAGTTTATTATCGCGCTTTAGAAAGCAACTTTTCTAGCGCACGATGAGTACGCAAGAGTTCTGCTACCCCTTCCGTTGTTTTTGTGGAGCCTTTCTTATCGCGACTCACGATCGCACGTGGGACAAAGGTTCAAATGACTGACTGTGATACGTACCTGTTTCCGTTCGATGGTTGCTCCCCGGCACGAAACAGTAGGTCTTCGTAATCCGTTGCGCCGGTAAAACACAAGAGACGTGCGCACAGAACAGAAAAATGCTTGAAACGAGAAAAAAATGCGACTTGGCCGAGACGAGACCAGCGCGAACAGCTTGTTGACATTCCAGACGCACACAGTTGCCACACTGCATGGCCCCGTATGGCCGCACTCGCTATACACACTTTACGTGCAAAGTTGTTTCGCAAACCTAAATCAAAATGCGCCGTCATCAATTTGCATAACACACGAAACAAAACAAACGCGATGCATGCACAAATATAATGCTAACGAAGGTATTTTTTTAAAGCCAGAAATGACAATGTTCACTCATGATAGGCACGAATCGATGAGCGCGAAATTCAAAACGTCCTGCATGCAACAATACAGGATCGAGGCGTTCTTTCTAGTGAATGGATTCGTAAACAAATGAACAATCATGAAAGATTTATTAGGCATTCTAAAATAGATTGAATGTTAGTAATTTAATAATTTAATGCAATTAATATTCTCAATAATAATAATATAGTTTAATGTAGGCAGCTTTTACAGGCAAGCTAGCTTTCGGTATAATTAACAATGTTGCCCATATGTCAAAACAAACAGATGCAAAATATATTGGCGGTATTCCACAGAACGCCTTTTATAACACGGGCTTTTTAACACATTTATAACAACTGAGAACGCTTTTCATAAAATGGGTAACATGGAATTAGCTTTAAAACAGATCAGAACAAAATTTTCCAGGAACGAAGAATAACTGGGTGTGTTTCATGTCCACTCGGATATTTTATTCACCTGACTTTTTATGCAACAACAGAACCATGCCCAACTTGTGTTTCGTACTCACAGAATAGCGAACGCGCTACAATACACACCACGCCGCAGGTTGGCGTGTACGCCACAGCCAATCACACCAGGGTGCCGAATACGCCAGAACACACCACGCCACGAGGCTTGTACACCAGAACACGCCACACCAGACTGGTGTGTTTTCCGAACACAACACCCCATGCTGGCGGTACGCCAGAACACACCACACCAGTCCTGGTGGGTATGCCACAACGTATCACACCAGGCTGGTGTGTACGCCAGAACACACCACACCAGTCTGGTGGGTATGCACAACATATCACACCAGGCTGGTGTGTACGCAGAACACACCACACCAGTCTGGTGGGTATGCCACAACATATCACACCAGGCTGGTGTGTACGCCAGAACACACCACCCCATGCTGGCGTGTACGCCAGAACACACCACACCAGTCTGGTGGTATGCCACAACATAATCACACCAGGCTGGTGTTTACGCCAGAACACACCACCCATTCTGGCGTGTACACCAGAACACACCACACCAGACTGGTGTGTTTTCCGAACACAACACCCATGCTGGCGTGTACGCCAGAACACACCAC
>JABSTT010005756.1:0-24993 GCA_013339685.2 Hyalomma asiaticum | reverse complement strand
AGATATTTGGGTTCCAGATGATCAACTCCGTTTGTTAGACGCTGCTTTGAAATGCAGCGTCTCGTTTCCTTCAAATGTCGAATGAACTGGGCTGTGATTTAGGAAAGACTCAGGGAATCCAATCGGCTACAGACGTACTAGGTAGACTGGCTGTCGTTTGCTGGTCATGAACGCAGCTTTTTGCCTTGTTGAAAGGCAGTGGGATTTGAGGTGAGCCTCCTGTATTACAGGTGGCTACATATTAACTAGGAGTGGATGTTGGACGCTATTTTGTTAGCGTGGCTTTTGTCCTGGTTCCACTGGGGTGTATTTCTATAATGCGGCTCCAGGTTGTGTTCATGCAGATATTTGGGTTCCAGATGATCAACTCCGGTTTTTAGACGCTGCTTTGAAATGCAGCGTCTCGTTTCCTTCAAATGTCGAATGAACTGGGCTGTGATTTAGGAAAGACCCAGGGAATCCAATCGGCTACAGACGTACTAGGTAGACTGGCTGTCGTTTGCTGGTCGTGAACGCAGCTTTTTGCCTTGTTGAAAGGCAGTGGGATTTGAGGTGAGCCTCCTGTATTACAGGTGGCTACATATTAACTAGGAGTGGATGTTGGACGCTATTTTGTTAGCGTGGCTTTTGTCCTGGTTCCACTGGGGTGTATTTCTATAATGCGGCTCCAGGTTGTGTTCATGCAGATATTTGGGTTCCAGATGATCAACTCCGGTTGTTAGACGCTGCTTTTAAATGCAGCGTCTCTTTTGCTTCAAATGTCGAATGTACTGGGCAGTGATTTAGGAAAGACTCAGGGAATCCAATCGGCTACAGACGTACTAGGTAGACTGGCTGTCGTTTGCTGGTCGTGAACGCAGCTTTTTGCCTTGTTGAAAGGCAGTGGGATTTGAGGTGAGCCTCCTGTATTACAGGTGGCTACATATTAACTAGGAGTGGATGTTGGACGCTATTTTGTTAGCGTGGCTTTTGTCCGGGTTCCACTGGCGTGTATTTCTATAGTGCGGTTCCAGGTTGTGTTCATGCAGATTTTTGGGTTCCAGATGATCAACTCCGGTTGTTAGACGCTGCTTTTAAATGCACCGTCTCGTCTGCTTCCAATGTCGCATGTATTCTGCTGTGATTTTAGGTAAGCCTGAGGCAATCCAATCGACTACAGATCTACGAGGTAGACTCGTTGTTTAGAAGGATTGAACGCTGGGCGAGTTGGTAATCCATGACAGAAACGAACTGCGTGAAATAAACACGGTCAAGGAGGACACACGCACAAGCGCAGACTAGCAACTGAAGATTTATTGAAGAAAAACCACATATATATAAAGAACAGGATAAAATCACGTGGACCGATTAGAGATTGGCGGTTAAATAATCAATCTCCAGTTGGTGCAACAGAACCGAAGGCCTAGCGACGCACATATTGCAATACTTGTGAATGTAAAACGCCTCTACAACCTCTCGCGCTTTCCTATCTTTATGCCGGGACAGCACTTTCGTTTGGCGCAACAGCGGATGACATTTGCAATCTCTGCAATGTAAGCATAAATTAGATGAAGGGTGGGCCTTCAATGAAGCCCTGTGATCCATCAAACGGTTGTTCAGACATCTGCCGGTTTGTCCGATATAACACTTTCCGCAAGACAAGGGAATTAGATACACAGCACCCTTCCCACATTCAGCCAAACCGTCCCGATCTCGGTGGTTGACATCACATACACTCCACTTTTTTCTTTACCTTCAGCCTTCCTATCTACCATTCCGCAAATACGACCCAACTTGTTCCTTGATGAAAAAACCACGTTAACACCAAATCGATTTCCAACCTTTTTCATACGGTGGGAAAACCAATGTAGATACGGAATGCTTATGATGGGCTTATCTTTATCTCTGGCCACCTTGTTAGCAACGTCCTTGCTCTCCTGCTTGAACTTAATCAATAACCTTTCGCTGAGGGAAGCCAGATTCCCTTCCGGAAAGTTTGATAACCTGAGCCTGTTAAGCTGGTTATTGAAAGCCTCCGACATTTGATGTGGACACGATTTGCGCAGAGCAGATTCTAGGCACGATATGGCGATACCATTTTTTACCAGCTTGGAGTGACAAGATCTAAAATCCAGAATGGACTTGACCGACCTAGGCGAATACGACCAACAAGTGTGCTCCTGCCCAATCTTGATTTTCAAATCCAAAAACTGAATACAATTTTCTTTTGGGACTTCAAAGGTATAATTCAAACCCCGCCCCTTTTCCTTGAACATCTTAAGCACATTCACCCTAGAAGTTACACAACTATTCTTCTCCACAAAAACAAGATAATTGTCTACATAACGCAAAGTCTTACGAGCCACGGATCCCAAGTCCACTTCCAGGTCACATTCAATCCTGCTCAGGTATACCTCGCTCAGTATAGGTGCAACCCTGGAACCGATGCAAACGCCCGATTTCTGCCTATACACTCCACCTTTAGAGAATAATATTAATATTAGAGAATAACGGCACCGCTACGAGGGCAATCCTTGGACTCGACCTACGGAAAGCTTTCGACAATGTTACACACAGCGCGATCCTAACCAAAATACAGGAACTACAACTAGGTAAGAGAGTGTACACATATATACGCTCATTTCTTACCGGACGCAAAGCCAATATCACTATGGGAGACTTAACATCGGACGAATTCGTTTTAGGCAGCACAGGTACGCCGCAGGGCACAGTCATATCGCCCTTACTTTTCAACATAGCCCTCATAGGACTACCACAAGAACTCCAGAAAATAAATGGTCTGCACCACACTATATACGCAGACGACGTTACGATATGGACACACGGACTCAGTTCTGGCCAAACAGAACAAATGCTTCAGGAGGCAGTACAGACAGTGGAAAAATACCTGTGCAATACTGGGCTCACATGCTCCGCAGAAAAATCTGAACTGCTCATTTACAAACCTACACGCCGCGGCAGGAAACCAGCTAACTACAACACACTCCCCAGAACGAGCGACGTCATCACAATCAAGACAGCCTGTGGGACCGTCATACCCACCGTAAGCAAAATCGTTTTTAGACGCTGCTTTTAAATGCAGCGTCTCTTTTGCTTCAAATGTCGAATGTACTGGGCTGTGATTTAGGAAAGACCCAGGGAATCCAATCGGCTACAGACGTACTAGGTAGACTGGCTGTCGTTTGCTGGTCATGAACGCAGCTTTTTGCCTTGTTGAAAGGCACTGGGATTTGAGGTGAGCCTCCTGTATTACAGGTGGCTACATATTAACTAGAAGCGGCTGTTGGACGCTATTTTGTTAGCGTGGCTTTTATCCTGGTTCCGCTGGGGTGTATTTCTATATTGCGGTTCTAGGTTGTGTTCATGCAGATTTTTGGGTTCCAGATGATCAACTCCGGTTGTTAGACGCTGCTTTGAAATGCAGCGTCTCGTTTGCTTCAAATGTCGAATGTACTGGGCTGTGATTTTAGGTAAGCCTGAGGCAATCCAATCGACACAGATCTAGAGGGTAGACTCGTTGTTAGAAGATTGAACGCTGGGCGAGTTGGTAAATCCATGACAGAAACGAACTGCGTGAAATAACACGGTCAAGGAGGACACACGCACAAGCGCAGACTAGCAACTGAAGATTATTGAAGAAAAACCACATATATATAAAGAACAGGATAAAATCACGTGGACCGATTAGAGATTGGCGGTTAAATAATCAATCTCCAGTTGGTGCAACAGAACCGAAGGCCTAGCGACGCACATATTGCAATACTTGTGAATGTAAAACGCCTCACAACCTCTCGCGCTTTCCTATCTTTATGCCGGGACAGCACTTCGTTTGGCGCACAGCGGATGACATTTGCAATCTCTGCAATGTAAGCATAAATTAGATGAAGGGTGGGCCTTCAATGAAGCCCTGTGATCCATCAAACGTTTGTTCAGACATCTGCCGGTTTGTCCGATATAACACTTTCCGCAAGACAAGGGAATTAGATACACAGCACCCTTCCCACATTCAGCCAAACCGTCCCGATCTCGGTGGTTGACATCACAGTACACTCCACTTTTTTTCTTTACCTTCAGCCTTCCTATCTACCATTCCGCAAATACGACCCAACTTGTTCCTTGATGAAAAAACCACGTTAACACCAAATCGATTTCCAACCTTTTTCATACGGTGGGAAAACCAATGTAGATACGGAATGCTTATGATGGGCTTATCTTTATCTCTGGCCACCTTGTTAGCAACGTCCTTGCTCTCCTGCTTGAACTTAATCAATAACCTTTCGCTGAGGGAAGCCAGATTCCCTTCCGGAAAGTTTGATAACCTGAGCCTGTTAAGCTGGTTATTGAAAGCCTCCGACATTTGATGTGGACACGATTTGCGCAGAGCAGATTCTAGGCACGATATGGCGATACCTTTTACCAGCTTGGAGTGACAAGATCTAAAATCCAGAATGGACTTGACCGACCTAGGCGAATACGACCAACAAGTGTGCTCCTGCCCAATCTTGATTTTCAAATCCAAAAACTGAATACAATTTTCTTTTGGGACTTCAAAGGTATAATTCAAACCCCACCCCTTTTCCTTGAACATCTTAAGCACATTCACCCTAGAAGTTACACAACTATTCTTCTCCACAAAAACAAGATAATTGTCTACATAACGCAAAGTCTTACGAGCCACGGATCCCAAGTCCACTTCCAGGTCACATTCAATCCTGCTCAGGTATACCTCGCTCAGTATTGGTGCAACCCTGGAACTGATACAAACGCCCGATTTCTGCCTATACACTCCACCTTTAGAGAATAATATTAATATTAGAGAATAACGGCACCGCTACGAGGGCAATCCTTGGACTCGACCTACGGAAAGCTTTCGACAATGTTACACACAGCGCGATCCTAACCAAAATACAGGAACTACAACTAGGTAAGAGAGTGTACAGTATATACAGCTCATTTCTTACCGGACGCAAAGCCAATATCACTATGGGAGACTTAACACCGGACGAATTCGTTTTAGGCAGCACAGGTACGCCGCAGGGCACAGTCATATCGCCCTTACTTTTCAACATAGCCCTCATAGGACTACCACAAGAACTCCAGAAAATAAATGGTCTGCACCACACTATATACGCAGACGACATTACGATATGGACACACGGACTCAGTTCTGGCCAAACAGAACAGTGCTTCAGGAGGCAGTACAGACAGTGGAAAAATACCTGTGCAATACTGGGCTCACATGCTCCGCAGAAAAATCTGAACTGCTCATTTACAAACCTACACGCCGCGGCAGGAAACCAGCTAACTACAACACACTCCCCAGAACGAGCGACGTCATCACAATCAAGACAGCCTGTGGACCGTCATACCCACCGTAAGCAAAATCAGAGTACTAGGACTGATAATCGAAAGCAACGGACACAACGGCGAAACAATCCGAAAATTAGAAACATCCGTAACGCAAACCGTTAGACTCATAAAGCGCATTGCAAACAGACACAGTGGTATGAAAGAAGGCAACACCATCAGGCTGGTACAAGCCTTTGTCATAAGTAAAATAACGTACGTGGCACCCTACCTCAAATGGCAGGCGGCAGACAAAATCAAGCTTGAAGGTCTCATTCGCAAAGCACACAAAGTAGCACTAGGGCTTCCGGTTAACGCTAGTACTGAACTTCTAATGAAGTTGGGAATACACAACACATTAGACGAAATTGTACAGGCACAGCAAATAGCGCAATATGAAAGACTAGCCAGGACACCCACAGGCAGAACCATACTTGAAAGGCTCCAAATCAATTACCACACCCAACATGGGAGGAAAGTCGACATACCGAGCAGTTACAGAGAAAAGATGATAATATACCCTTTACCCAAACATATGCATCCAGAAAGCAAGGAGGGAAAGTAGAGCCAGGGCTATCCAAAAGAAATTCGGCAATGACAATGACGCGGTATTTGTAGATGCAGCACGATACGACAGACAAAAAGGGTTCGCAGCGGCGGTAATGAACACAAAACACGAATACGTCACAAGCAGCACTGTCTGCACAGCATTAAGCGAAACAGCAGAAGAAGTAGCAATAGCCATGGCAGTCGCGCAAACGAAAGCACTCATTGTCATCAGCGACTCGCAAACGGCGGTGCGAAACTTTGCAATAGGGCGCATCTCGCCGGAGGCTTTTGTCCTGGTTTCGCAGGGGTGTATTTCTATATTGCGGTTCTAGGTTGTGTTCATGCAGATTTTTGGGTTCCAGATGATCAACTCCGGTTGTTAGACGCTGCTTTGAAATGCTGCATCTCGTTTGCTTGAAATGTCGAATGTACTGGGCTGTGATTTAGGAAATACTCAGGGAATCCAATCGGCTACAGACGTACTAGGTAGACTGGCTGTCGTTTGCTGGTCGTGAACGCAGCTTTTTGCCTTGTTGAAAGGCAGTGGGATTTGAGGTGAGCCTCCTGTATTACAGGTGGGTACATGATAACTAGAAGCGGATGTTGGACGCTATTTTGTTAGCGTGGCTTTTATCCTGGTTCCGCTGGGGTGTATTTCTATATTGCGGTTCTAGGTTATGTTCATACAGATTTTTGGGCTAAAGATGATCTACTCAGGTTGTTAGACGCTGCTTTTAAATGCAACGTCTCGTCTGCTTCCAATGTCGCATGTATTATGCTGTGATTTTAGGTAAGCCAGAGGCAATCCAATCGACTACAGATCTACGAGGTAGACTGGTTGTTTGCTGCTTAACAACTCAGCTTTTCGCCTTGTTGAAAGTCAATATCATGATGTGATTTTAGGTGAGCGTCATGGATTCCAGTCGGCTGTATATTAACGATGACCGGATGTAGTCGGATGCTGTTTCCTGGCATGCAAGTGGTGCATTTAGCCTTCTTCCACTGTTACAGTACTGTGGTCCAAAAGAAGTAGAATCTACCAATCTGAGAGGACGCTTCAGTATAGGAGAAACTCAAGTAATATGTCTGCATATGAACGAGGTTGCTTCCGCGGTGCGTTTACAAAGTGTCTAAAAATATTAAAGCACATGAACTTTTATTAGTTGAGACGCACCTTTTTCAGACCTACTAAAACGCGAGATTCCTGAACCCTTGTAGGTCGTGGTTTTATGGCTACATTTGTCGCGGATGTTTTTCGTGAAATAAAATTTTTCTCTTCTATTACACAGGTCCTGCTTGTGAAGAGTCGAAACACGTGGTGCGCTGCCTTTTTGAGCCACCATCTGTCGACTGCAGCGAGAACACTCCCGTACATGGGAACGCCTCCAGCGGTTATTGGAGGGAGCATTTGTGTTGTGGTGGCCGTTCCGTTGCATAATTTTTCAGAAGTAGCAAACACACCAGAAAAGCATAGACAGGTGAATAAATGATGAAGCAGTTTTATGATGCTTAACCATCAGATTCCTTTCGAGCGTGATGCCATAACGCTTCTGGTGTTTTATTCGTGACCCTGTATAACGCATTGTTGCGGAGCTTTTAGAGAAGTTTTAGCACTCGTCATAATGCTTCCTTTACGCGAGTTCTCAGTGCTCACTTGATATGCAGTTTCACAGGTGGGTACATGATAACTGGGCGGATGTTTGGGACGCTCTTTTGTAGCGTGGCTTTTATCCTTGTTTTGGCTGGGGTTATGTCTTTCTATTTTCGGTTCTAGGTTGTGTTCATGCAGATTTTTGGGTTCCAGATGATCAACTCCGGTTTTTAGACGCTGCTTTTAAATGCAGCGTCTCGTTTCCTTCAAATGTCGAATGTACTGGGCAGTGTTTAGGAAAGACCCAGGGAATCCAATCGGCTACAGACGTACTAGGTAGACTGGCTGTCGTTTGCTGGTCATGAACGCAGCTTTTTGCCTTGTTGAAAGGCAGTGGGATTTGAGGTGAGCCTCCTGTATTACAGGTGGCTACATATTAACTAGAAGCGGCTGTTGGACGCTATTTTGTTAGCGTTGCTTTTATCCTGGTTCCGCTGGGGTGTATTTCTATAATGCGGTTCTAGGTTGTGTTCATGCAGATTTTTGGGTTCCAGATGATCAACTCCGGTTGTTAGACGCTGCTTTTAAATGCAGCATCTCGTTTGCTTCAAATGTCGAATGTACTGGGCATGTGATTTAGGAAAGACTCAGGGAATCCAATCGGCTACAGACGTACTAGGTAGACTGGCTGTCGTTTGCTGGTCGTGAACGCAGCTTTTTGCCTTGTTGAAAGTCAGTGTAATGGTGGGATTTGAGGTGAGCCTCCTGTACTACAGGTGGCTACATATTAACTAGGAGTGGATGTTGGGTGCTGTTTTGTGAGCGTAGCTTTGGCCTGGTTCCACTGTAGCGTATTTCTATGGTGCGGTTCCAGGTTATGTTCATACAGATTTTTGGGCTAAAGATGATCTACTCAGGTTGTTAGACGCTGCTTTTAAATGCAACGTCTCGTCTGCTTCCAATGTCGCATGTATTATGCTGTGATTTTAGGTAAGCCAGAGGCAATCCAATCGACTACAGATCTACGAGGTAGACTGGTTGTTTGCTGCTTAACAACTCAGCTTTTCGCCTTGTTGAAAGTCAATATCATGATGTGATTTTAGGTGAGCGTCATGGATTCCAGTCGGCTGTATATTAACGATGACCGGATGTAGTCGGATGCTGTTTCCTGGCATGCAAGTGGTGCATTTAGCCTGCTTCCACTGTTACAGTACTGTGGTCCAAAAGAAGTAGAATCTACCAATCTGAGAGGACGCTTCAGTATAGGAGAAACTCAAGTAATATGTCTGCATATGAACGAGGTTGCTTCCGCGGTGCGTTTACAAAGTGTCTAAAAATATTAAAGCACATGAACTTTTATTAGTTGAGTCTACTAAAACGCGAGATTCCTGAACCCTTGTAGGTCGTGGTTTTATGGCTACATTTGTCGCCGATGTTTTTCGTGAAATAAAATTTTTCTCTTCTATTACACAGGTCCTGCTTGTGAAGAGTCGAAACACGTGGTGCGCTGCCTTTTTGAGCCACCATCTGTCGACTGCAGCGAGAACACTCCCGTACATGGGAACGCCTCCAGCGGTTATTGGAGGGAGCATTTGTGTTGTGGTGGCCGTTCTGTTGCATAATTTTGCAGAAGTAGCAAACACACCAGAAAAGCATAGACAGGTGAATAAATGATGAAGCAGTTTTATGATGCTTAACCATCAGATTCCTTTCGAGCGTGATGCCATAGCGCTTCTGGTGTTTTATTCGTGACCCTATACAATGCATTGTCGCGGAGCTCTTAGGGAAGTTTTAGCACTCGTCATAATGCTTCCTTTACGCGAGTTCTCAGTGCTCATTTGATATGCAGTTTCACGGTGTTGGGTTAGCGTGCGATGAGAGCCATAATTAGGCGTGACTGAATAGGCCTTTTTTCTGTCTACGCTTATGTTACGACACAATAGTAGATGCTGTGCACTGTTTTTACCCTTGGCTCGATTGTTTCTGCTGCACTGTGCTGTAGTTTTCTTAACAGTTATATGATGGTGCATCGACTCAAAATAAATGATTCCCAAACGTTTGCATGACACATTGTTTGCGCTGTGCTATGCTTCTGTTTCGAATATGACGTTGACAAGTGTGTAGACATGTCCATCCAGGGGATACCACTGACATCACTTCAAGGGAGCCTCTTTTTGGTGCGATCTGCTAGGGGACAGGGTATATGCAGCCCTCTTTAAAACCACGAATAAAGGTGAGACGAGAGGGTGTGACAGGATGAACCGGAAAGGTAGGTACACCATTTAATTTTCACTAGATGTAGGCTACGTTGCGCTTGTTCGGAAATCCTTGGTTCTCTCTGTTTTGTGTCGCAAGTACTTATTCTGCATTGATAGTCAATCGCCACAAGTGTTTTGTCGCGATTTCGTGAGGATGACGATCGGTTTTGGTCGACGCGGTTATTCCTACAACGGCCGCATGGCGCGTGGCTGCTGAAGAACACGGCACCTTTTCAAGTCGGATATCGGGATAAGAGAAGAGGGTAAGTGCATAGTTCTGCCTATTATATGTGCATATTTCGTGTAGTATATTATTTATTGAAAAGTTGGGCATTTTTCCTCTTCGCTACGAGCAGTGCTGGGCGCTCCCTCGTTTTTAAGTAAAACCATCTCACTCCGCTCCTGCTTTAACTTATTTGCAAAGGATTGGACGGAACATTTTGTGAGAACTGTGTGCCCGAAGCTGATCCCTTACAGATCAATTTTATTCTGCATGTCTTTGGCATTGTAAACTGGTGACCTTGCCTCGCTCAAAGTTTTTTTTGCTTGATAAAGGTGTTGGGGAAAATAAGTTTCAGAACACGAGCCTTTAAGATTACTTAGCAAGGTGTATAAGTTATGGCATTGCGAAAGTCTGCCCTGCTTTCTCCTTATTACAGGTTCGCCATGGTGTGCTTGAAGGCTGGGGTGAATACCAAACCTACAAACGTCAACACGTTCAAGCTCTGCAGTAACCAAGTATTTGTTTTTATTTATTTTTGATAACTATTACATCGTTGGGATACCCCTAGTTAGCGAAAAGTAAGATACATGTCGCTACGCATCACAAGTTTGAGATGTTCTCTTGTAACTTTTGATTATACCAGCTCTGATGTATCTAGACAAGTAGAAATGACAGTTATAGGGGTTCTAGTATTTTTTCTGTAGAAACAAAACTGTGTTGTGATGTCAGTCGAGCCTTGACCAGTGTAAGTATCTTATGGACTCGGCCTTCTCGACATTGCTTGTCCTGGGTGCAGGGCAATAGTGTGAGATGTCCTTTCGATGAAAACAGCTTGGTGGATGCCAGTTTTATATGGGGCTCTTCTGCTTCAGTTGTAGCATAGCTCGCTGGTGCGACCTTAGGTTGTCTTTATGCAGATTTCTGTGCTCTAAATGATCGATCTGGGTTATTCGATGCTGCTTTTAATTGCAGCGTCTTGTCTGCTTGCAATGTCGCGTGTACTGTGCTGTGATTTTCGGTAAGCCTCACGGAATCCGGTCGGCTACAGATCTATGCGCTAGACTGCTTTTGTCAACGCAGCCTTCCGCCTTGTAAGTCGGTTATCTTCATGACGAGTTTTTAAGTGAGCCTGATGCATTCCTGTCGGCTACAGATTCCCGAGGGGTGGATGTTGGATGCTTTTTTGTGAGTGCAACTTTTGTCCTGGTTCCGCTGGGGTGTATTTCTATAATGCGGTTCTAGGTTGTGTTCATGCAGATTTTTGGGTTCCAGATGATCAACTCCGGTTTTTAGACGCTGCTTTTAAATGCAGCGTCTCTTGCTTCAAATGTCGAATGTACTGGGCTGTGATTTAGGAAAGACCCAGGGAATCCAATCGGCTACAGACGTACTAGGTAGACTGGCTGTCGTTTGCTGGTCATGAACGCAGCTTTTTGCCTTGTTGAAAGGCAGTGGGATTTGAGGTGAGCCTCCTGTATTACAGGTGGCTACATGATAACTAGAAGCGGATGTTGGACGCTATTTTGTTAGCGTGGCTTTTGTCCGGGTTCCACTGGCGTGTATTTCTATAGTGCGGTTCCAGGTTGTGTTCATGCGGATTTTTGGGTTCCAGATGATCAACTCCGGTTGTTAGACGCTGCTTTTAAATGCAGCGTCTCTTTGCTTCAAATGTCGAATGTACTGGGCTGTGATTTAGGAAAGACCCAGGGAATCCAATCGGCTACAGACGTACTAGGTAGACTGGCTGTCGTTTGCTGGTCATGAACGCAGCTTTTTGCCTTGTTGAAAGGCAGTGGGATTTGAGGTGAGCCTCCTGTATTACAGGTGGCTACATGATAACTAGAAGCGGATGTTGGACGCTATTTTGTTAGCGTGGCTTTTGTCCTGGTTCCACTGGGGTGTATTTCTATAATGCGGTTCCAGGTTGTGTTCATGCAGATTTTTGGGTTCCAGATGATCAACTCCGGTTTTTAGACGCTGCTTTTAAATGCAGCGTCTCGTTTGCTTCAAATGTCGAATGTACTGGGCTGTGATTTAGGAAAGACTCAGGGAATCCAATCGGCTACAGACGTACTAGGTAGACTGGCTGTCGTTTGCTGGTCGTGAACGCAGCTTTTTGCCTTGTTGAAAGTCAGTGTAATGGTGGGATTTGAGGTGAGCCTCCTGTACTACAGGTGGCTACATATTAACTAGGAGTGGATGTTGGGTGCTGTTTTGTGAGCGTGGCTTTGGCCTGGTTCCGCTGTAGCGTATCTGTATGGTGCGGTTCCAGCTTATGTTCATACAGATTTTTGGGCTAAAGACGATCAACTCAGGTTGTTAGACGCTGCTTTTAAATGCACCGTCTCGTCTGCTTCCAATGTCGCATGTATTCTGCTGTGATTTTAGGTAAGCCTGAGGCAATCCAATCGACTACAGATCTACGAGGTAGACTCGTTGTTTAGAAGGATTGAACGCTGGGCGAGTTGGTAATCCATGACAGAAACGAACTGCGTGAAATAAACACGGTCAAGGAGGACACACGCACAAGCGCAGACTAGCAACTGAAGATTTATTGAAGAAAAACCACATATATATAAAGAACAGGATAAAATCACGTGGACCGATTAGAGATTGGCGGTTAAATAATCAATCTCCAGTTGGTGCAACAGAACCGAAGGCCTAGCGACGCACATATTGCAATACTTGTGAATGTAAAACGCCTCTACAACCTCTCGCGCTTTCCTATCTTTATGCCGGGACAGCACTTTCGTTTGGCGCAACAGCGGATGACATTTGCAATCTCTGCAATGTAAGCATAAATTAGATGAAGGGTGGGCCTTCAATGAAGCCCTGTGATCCATCAAACGGTTGTTCAGACATCTGCCGGTTTGTCCGATATAACACTTTCCGCAAGACAAGGGAATTAGATACACAGCACCCTTCCCACATTCAGCCAAACCGTCCCGATCTCGGTGGTTGACATCACATACACTCCACTTTTTTTCTTTACCTTCAGCCTTCCTATCTACCATTCCGCAAATACGACCCAACTTGTTCCTTGATGAAAAAACCACGTTAACACCAAATCGATTTCCAACCTTTTTCATACGGTGGGAAAACCAATGTAGATACGGAATGCTTATGATGGGCTTATCTTTATCTCTGGCCACCTTGTTAGCAACGTCCTTGCTCTCCTGCTTGAACTTAATCAATAACCTTTCGCTGAGGGAAGCCAGATTCCCTTCCGGAAAGTTTGATAACCTGAGCCTGTTAAGCTGGTTATTGAAAGCCTCCGACATTTGATGTGGACACGATTTGCGCAGAGCAGATTCTAGGCACGATATGGCGATACCATTTTTTACCAGCTTGGAGTGACAAGATCTAAAATCCAGAATGGACTTGACCGACCTAGGCGAATACGACCAACAAGTGTGCTCCTGCCCAATCTTGATTTTCAAATCCAAAAACTGAATACAATTTTCTTTTGGGACTTCAAAGGTATAATTCAAACCCCGCCCCTTTTCCTTGAACATCTTAAGCACATTCACCCTAGAAGTTACACAACTATTCTTCTCCACAAAAACAAGATAATTGTCTACATAACGCAAAGTCTTACGAGCCACGGATCCCAAGTCCACTTCCAGGTCACATTCAATCCTGCTCAGGTATACCTCGCTCAGTATAGGTGCAACCCTGGAACCGATACAAACGCCCGATTTCTGCCTATACACTCCACCTTTAGAGAATAATATTAATATTAGAGAATAACGGCACCGCTACGAGGGCAATCCTTGGACTCGACCTACGGAAAGCTTTCGACAATGTTACACACAGCGCGATCCTAACCAAAATACAGGAACTACAACTAGGTAAGAGAGTGTACACATATATACGCTCATTTCTTACCGGACGCAAAGCCAATATCACTATGGGAGACTTAACATCGGACGAATTCGTTTTAGGCAGCACACGTACGCCGCAGGGCACAGTCATATCGCCCTTACTTTTCAACATAGCCCTCATAGGACTACCACAAGAACTCCAGAAAATAAATGGTCTGCACCACACTATATACGCAGACGACATTACGATATGGACACACGGACTCAGTTCTGGCCAAACAGAACAAGTGCTTCAGGAGGCAGTACAGACAGTGGAAAAATACCTGTGCAATACTGGGCTCACATGCTCCGCAGAAAAATCTGAACTGCTCATTTACAAACCTACACGCCGCGGCAGGAAACCAGCTAACTACAACACACTCCCCAGAACGAGCGACGTCATCACAATCAAGACAGCCTGTGGGACCGTCATACCCACCGTAAGCAAAATCAGAGTACTAGGACTGATAATCGAAAGCAACGGACACAACGGCGAAACAATCCGAAAATTAGAAACATCCGTAACGCAAACCGTTAGACTCATAAAGCGCATTGCAAACAGACACAGTGGTATGAAAGAAGGCAACACCATCAGGCTGGTACAAGCCTTTGTCATAAGTAAAATAACGTACGTGGCACCCTACCTCAAATGGCAGGCGGCAGACAAAATCAAGCTTGAAGGTCTCATTCGCAAAGCACACAAAGTAGCACTAGGGCTTCCGGTTAACGCTAGTACTGAACTTCTAATGAAGTTGGGAATACACAACACATTAGACGAAATTATACAGGCACAGCAAATAGCGCAATATGAAAGACTAGCCAGGACACCCACAGGCAGAACCATACTTGAAAGGCTCCAAATCAATTACCACACCCAACATGGGAGGAAAGTCGACATACCGAGCAGTTACAGAGAAAAGATGATAATATACCCTTTACCCAAACATATGCATCCAGAATATCACAAAGCAAGGAGGGAAAGTAGAGCCAGGGCTATCCAAAAGAAATTCGGCAATGACAATGACGCGGTATTTGTAGATGCAGCACGATACGACAGACAAAAAGGGTTCGCAGCGGCGGTAATGAACACAAAACACGAATACGTCACAAGCAGCACTGTCTGCACAGCATTAAGCGAAACAGCAGAAGAAGTAGCAATAGCCATGGCAGTCGCGCAAACGAAAGCACTCATTGTCATCAGCGACTCGCAAACGGCGGTGCGAAACTTTGCAATAGGGCGCATCTCGCCGGAGGCTTTTGTCCTGGTTTCGCAGGGGTGTATTTCTATATTGCGGTTCTAGGTTGTGTTCATGCAGATTTTTGGGTTCCAGATGATCAACTCCGGTTGTTAGACGCTGCTTTGAAATGCAGCATCTCGTTTGCTTCAAATGTCGAATGTACTGGGCTGTGATTTAGGAAAGACTCAGGGAATCCAATCGGCTACAGACGTACTAGGTAGACTGGCTGTCGTTTGCTGGTCATGAACGCAGCTTTTTGCCTTGTTGAAAGGCAGTGGGATTTGAGGTGAGCCTCCTGTATTACAGGTGGCTACATGATAACTAGAAGCGGATGTTGGACGCTATTTTGTTAGCGTGGCTTTTATCCTGGTTCCGCTGGGTGTATTTCTATATTGCGGTTCTAGGTTGTGTTCATGCAGATTTTTGGGTTCCAGATGATCAACTCTGGTTGTTAGACGCTGCTTTTAAATGCAGACCTCGTTTGCTTCAAATGTCGAATGTACTGGGCTGTGATTTAGGAAAGACTCAGGGAATCCAATCGGCTACAGACGTACTAGGTAGACTGGCTGTCGTTTGCTGGTCATGAACGCAGCTTTTTGCCTTGTTGAAAGGCAGTGGGATTTGAGGTGAGCCTCCTGTATTACAGGTGGCTACATATTAACTAGAAGCGGCTGTTGGACGCTATTTTGTTAGCGTGGCTTTTATCCTGGTTCCGCTGGGGTGTATTTCTATAATGCGGTTCTAGGTTGTGTTCATGCAGATTTTTGGGTTCCAGATGATCAACTCCGGTTGTTAGACGCTGCTTTTAAATGCAGCATCTCGTTTGCTTCAAATGTCGAATGTACTGGGCTGTGATTTAGGAAAGACTCAGGGAATCCAATCGGCTACAGACGTACTAGGTAGACTGGCTGTCGTTGCTGGTCATGAACGCAGCTTTTCGCCTTGTTGAAAGTCAATATCATGATGTGATTTTAGGTGAGCGTCATGGATTCCAGTCGGCTGTATATTAACGATGACCGGATGTAGTCGGATGCTGTTTCCTGGCATGCAAGTGGTGCATTTAGCCTTCTTCCACTGTTACAGTACTGTGGTCCAAAAGAAGTAGAATCTACCAATCTGAGAGGACGCTTCAGTATAGGAGAAACTCAAGTAATATGTCTGCATATGAACGAGGTTGCTTCCGCGGTGCGTTTACAAAGTGTCTAAAAATATTAAAGCACATGAACTTTTATTAGTTGAGTCTACTAAAACGCGAGATTCCTGAACCCTTGTAGGTCGTGGTTTTATGGCTACATTTGTCGCCGATGTTTTTCGTGAAATAAAATTTTTCTCTTCTATTACACAGGTCCTGCTTGTGAAGAGTCGAAACACGTGGTGCGCTGCCTTTTTGAGCCACCATCTGTCGACTGCAGCGAGAACACTCCCGTACATGGGAACGCCTCCAGCGGTTATTGGAGGGAGCATTTGTGTTGTGGTGGCCGTTCTGTTGCATAATTTTGCAGAAGTAGCAAACACACCAGAAAAGCATAGACAGGTGAATAAATGATGAAGCAGTTTTATGATGCTTAACCATCAGATTCCTTTCGAGCGTGATGCCATAGCGCTTCTGGTGTTTTATTCGTGACCCTATACAATGCATTGTCGCGGAGCTCTTAGGGAAGTTTTAGCACTCGTCATAATGCTTCCTTTACGCGAGTTCTCAGTGCTCATTTGATATGCAGTTTCACGGTGTTGGGTTAGCGTGCGATGAGAGCCATAATTAGGCGTGACTGAATAGGCCTTTTTTCTGTCTACGCTTATGTTACGACACAATATAGATGCTGTGCACTGTTTTTACCCTTGGCTCGATTGTTTCTGCTGCACTGTGCTGTAGTTTTCTTAACAGTTATATGATGGTGCATCGACTCAAAATAAATGATTCCCAAACGTTTGGCTTTGCCTGGTTCCAGCTGTAGCGTATTTCTATGGTGCGGTTCCAGGTTATGTTCATACAGATTTTTGGGCTAAAGATGATCTACTCAGGTTGTTAGACGCTGCTTTTAAATGCAACGTCTCGTCTGCTTCCAATGTCGCATGTATTATGCTGTGATTTTAGGTAAGCCAGAGGCAATCCAATCGACTACAGATCTACGAGGTAGACTGGTTGTTTGCTGCTTAACAACTCAGCTTTTCGCCTTGTTGAAAGTCAATATCATGATGTGATTTTAGGTGAGCGTCATGGATTCCAGTCGGCTGTATATTAACGATGACCGGATGTAGTCGGATGCTGTTTCCTGGCATGCAAGTGGTGCATTTAGCCTGCTTCCACTGTTACAGTACTGTGGTCCAAAAGAAGTAGAATCTACCAATCTGAGAGGACGCTTCAGTATAGGAGAAACTCAAGTAATATGTCTGCATATGAACGAGGTTGCTTCCGCGGTGCGTTTACAAAGTGTCTAAAAATATTAAAGCACATGAACTTTTATTAGTTGAGTCTACTAAAACGCGAGATTCCTGAACCCTTGTAGGTCGTGGTTTTATGGCTACATTTGTCGCCGATGTTTTTCGTGAAATAAAATTTTTCTCTTCTATTACACAGGTCCTGCTTGTGAAGAGTCGAAACACGTGGTGCGCTGCCTTTTTGAGCCACCATCTGTCGACTGCAGCGAGAACACTCCCGTACATGGGAACGCCTCCAGCGGTTATTGGAGGGAGCATTTGTGTTGTGGTGGCCGTTCTGTTGCATAATTTTGCAGAAGTAGCAAACACACCAGAAAAGCATAGACAGGTGAATAAATGATGAAGCAGTTTTATGATGCTTAACCATCAGATTCCTTTCGAGCGTGATGCCATAGCGCTTCTGGTGTTTTATTCGTGACCCTATACAATGCATTGTCGCGGAGCTCTTAGGGAAGTTTTAGCACTCGTCATAATGCTTCCTTTACGCGAGTTCTCAGTGCTCATTTGATATGCAGTTTCACGGTGTTGGGTTAGCGTGCGATGAGAGCCATAATTAGGCGTGACTGAATAGGCCTTTTTTCTGTCTACGCTTATGTTACGACACAATGTAGATGCTGTGCACTGTTTTTACCCTTGGCTCGATTGTTTCTGCTGCACTGTGCTGTAGTTTTCTTAACAGTTATATGATGGTGCATCGACTCAAAATAAATGATTCCCAAACGTTTGCATGACACATTGTTTGCGCTGTGCTATGCTTCTGTTTCGAATATGACGTTGACAAGTGTGTAGACATGTCCATCCAGGGGATACCACTGACATCACTTCAAGGGAGCCTCTTTTTGGTGCGATCTGCTAGGGGACAGGGTATATGCAGCCCTCTTTAAAACCACGAATAAAGGTGAGACGAGAGGGTGTGACAGGATGAACCGGAAAGGTAGGTACACCATTTAATTTTCACTAGATGTAGGCTACGTTGCGCTTGTTCGGAAATCCTTGGTTCTCTCTGTTTTGTGTCGCAAGTACTTATTCTGCATTGATAGTCAATCGCCACAAGTGTTTTGTCGCGATTTCGTGAGGATGACGATCGGTTTTCGGTCGACGCGGTTATTCCTACAACGGCCGCATGGCGCGTGGCTGCTGAAGAACACGGCACCTTTTCAAGTCGGATATCGGGATAAGAGAAGAGGGTAAGTGCATAGTTCTGCCTATTATATGTGCATATTTCGTGTAGTATATTATTTATTGAAAAGTTGGGCATTTTTCCTCTTCGCTACGAGCAGTGCTGGGCGCTCCCTCGTTTTTAAGTAAAACCATCTCACTCCGCTCCTGCTTTAACTTATTTGCAAAGGATTGGACGGAACATTTTGTGAGAACTGTGTGCCCGAAGCTGATCCCTTACAGATCAATTTTATTCTGCATGTCTTTGGCATTGTAAACTGGTGACCTTGCCTCGCTCAAAGTTTTTTTTGCTTGATAAAGGTGTTGGGGAAAATAAGTTTCAGAACACGAGCCTTTAAGATTACTTAGCAAGGTGTATAAGTTATGGCATTGCGAAAGTCTGCCCTGCTTTCTCCTTATTACAGGTTCGCCATGGTGTGCTTGAAGGCTGGGGTGAATACCAAACCTACAAACGTCAACACGTTCAAGCTCTGCAGTAACCAAGTATTTGTTTTTATTTATTTTTGATAACTATTACATCGTTGGGATACCCCTAGTTAGCGAAAAGTAAGATACATGTCGCTACGCATCACAAGTTTGAGATGTTCTCTTGTAACTTTTGATTATACCAGCTCTGATGTATCTAGACAAGTAGAAATGACAGTTATAGGGGTTCTAGTATTTTTTCTGTAGAAACAAAACTGTGTTGTGATGTCAGTCGAGCCTTGACCAGTGTAAGTATCTTATGGACTCGGCCTTCTCGACATTGCTTGTCCTGGGTGCAGGGCAATAGTGTGAGATGTCCTTTCGATGAAAACAGCTTGGTGGATGCCAGTTTTATATGGGGCTCTTCTGCTTCAGTTGTAGCATAGCTCGCTGGTGCGACCTTAGGTTGTCTTTATGCAGATTTCTGTGCTCTAAATGATCGATCTGGGTTATTCGATGCTGCTTTTAATTGCAGCGTCTTGTCTGCTTGCAATGTCGCGTGTACTGTGCTGTGATTTTCGGTAAGCCTCACGGAATCCGGTCGGCTACAGATCTATGCGCTAGACTGCTTTTGTCAACGCAGCCTTCCGCCTTGTAAGTCGGTTATCTTCATGACGAGTTTTTAAGTGAGCCTGATGCATTCCTGTCGGCTACAGATTCCCGAGGGGTGGATGTTGGATGCTTTTTTGTGAGTGCAACTTTTGTCCTGGTTCCGCTGGGGTGTATTTCTATAATGCGGTTCTAGGTTGTGTTCATGCAGATTTTTGGGTTCCAGATGATCAACTCCGGTTTTTAGACGCTGCTTTTAAATGCAGCGTCTCTTTGCTTCAAATGTCGAATGTACTGGGCTGTGATTTAGGAAAGACTTGGGGAATCCAATCGGCTACAGACGTACTAGGTAGACTGGCTGTCGTTTGCTGGTCATGAACGCAGCTTTTTGCCTTGTTGAAAGGCAGTGGGATTTGAGGTGAGCCTCCTGTATTACAGGTGGCTACATGATAACTAGAGCGGATGTTGGACACTATTTTGTTAGCGTGGCTTTTATCCTGGTTCCGCTGGGGTGTATTTCTATAATTGCGGTTCCAGGTTGTGTTCATGCAGATTTTTGGGTTCCAGATGATCAACTCCGGTTTTTAGACGCTGCTTTTAAATGCAGCGTCTCTTTTGCTTCAAATGTCGAATGTACTGGGCTGTGATTTAGGAAAGACTCAGGGGAATCCAATCGGCTACAGACGTACTAGGTAGACTGGCTGTCGTTTGCTGGTCATGAACGCAGCTTTTTGCCTTGTTGAAAGTCAGTGTAATGGTGGGATTTGAGGTGAGCCTCCTGTACTACAGGTGGCTACATATTAACTAGGAGTGGATGTTGGGTGCTGTTTTGTGAGCGTGGCTTTGGCCTGGTTCCGCTGTAGCGTATCTGTATGGTGCGGTTCCAGCTTATGTTCATACAGATTTTTGGGCTAAAGACGATCAACTCAGGTTGTTAGACGCTGCTTTTAAATGCACCGTCTCGTCTGCTTCCAATGTCGCATGTATTCTGCTGTGATTTTAGGTAAGCCTGAGGCAATCCAATCGACTACAGATCTACGAGGTAGACTCGTTGTTTAGAAGGATTGAACGCTGGGCGAGTTGGTAATCCATGACAGAAACGAACTGCGTGAAATAAACACGGTCAAGGAGGACACACGCACAAGCGCAGACTAGCAACTGAAGATTTATTGAAGAAAAACCACATATATATAAAGAACAGGATAAAATCACGTGGACCGATTAGAGATTGGCGGTTAAATAATCAATCTCCAGTTGGTGCAACAGAACCGAAGGCCTAGCGACGCACATATTGCCATACTTGTGAATGTAAAACGCCTCTACAACCTCTCGCGCTTTCCTATCTTTATGCCGGGACAGCACTTTCGTTTGGCGCAACAGCGGATGACATTTGCAATCTCTGCAATGTAAGCATAAATTAGATGAAGGGTGGGCCTTCAATGAAGCCCTGTGATCCATCAAACGGTTGTTCAGACATCTGCCGGTTTGTCCGATATAACACTTTCCGCAAGACAAGGGAATTAGATACACAGCACCCTTCCCACATTCAGCCAAACCGTCCCGATCTCGGTGGTTGACATCACATACACTCCACTTTTTTTCTTTACCTTCAGCCTTCCTATCTACCATTCCGCAAATACGACCCAACTTGTTCCTTGATGAAAAAACCACGTTAACACCAAATCGATTTCCAACCTTTTTCATACGGTGGGAAAACCAATGTAGATACGGAATGCTTATGATGGGCTTATCTTTATCTCTGGCCACCTTGTTAGCAACGTCCTTGCTCTCCTGCTTGAACTTAATCAATAACCTTTCGCTGAGGGAAGCCAGATTCCCTTCCGGAAAGTTTGATAACCTGAGCCTGTTAAGCTGGTTATTGAAAGCCTCCGACATTTGATGTGGACACGATTTGCGCAGAGCAGATTCTAGGCACGATATGGCGATACCATTTTTTACCAGCTTGGAGTGACAAGATCTAAAATCCAGAATGGACTTGACCGACCTAGGCGAATACGACCAACAAGTGTGCTCCTGCCCAATCTTGATTTTCAAATCCAAAAACTGAATACAATTTTCTTTTGGGACTTCAAAGGTATAATTCAAACCCCGCCCCTTTTCCTTGAACATCTTAAGCACATTCACCCTAGAAGTTACACAACTATTCTTCTCCACAAAAACAAGATAATTGTCTACATAACGCAAAGTCTTACGAGCCACGGATCCCAAGTCCACTTCCAGGTCACATTCAATCCTGCTCAGGTATACCTCGCTCAGTATAGGTGCAACCCTGGAACCGATACAAACGCCCGATTTCTGCCTATACACTCCACCTTTAGAGAATAATATTAATATTAGAGAATAACGGCACCGCTACGAGGGCAATCCTTGGACTCGACCTACGGAAAGCTTTCGACAATGTTACACACAGCGCGATCCTAACCAAAATACAGGAACTACAACTAGGTAAGAGAGTGTACACATATATACACTCATTTCTTACCGGACGCAAAGCCAATATCACTATGGGAGACTTAACATCGGACGAATTCGTTTTAGGCAGCACAGGTACGCCGCAGGGCACAGTCATATCGCCCTTACTTTTCAACATAGCCCTCATAGGACTACCACAAGAACTCCAGAAAATAAATGGTCTGCACCACACTATATACGCAGACGACATTACGATATGGACACACGGACTCAGTTCTGGCCAAACAGAACAAGTGCTTCAGGAGGCAGTACAGACAGTGGAAAAATACCTGTGCAATACTGGGCTCACATGCTCCGCAGAAAAATCTGAACTGCTCATTTACAAACCTACACGCCGCGGCAGGAAACCAGCTAACTACAACACACTCCCCAGAACGAGCGACGTCATCACAATCAAGACAGCCTGTGGGACCGTCATACCCACCGTAAGCAAAATCAGAGTACTAGGACTGATAATCGAAAGCAACGGACACAACGGCGAAACAATCCGAAAATTAGAAACATCCGTAACGCAAACCGTTAGACTCATAAAGCGCATTGCAAACAGACACAGTGGTATGAAAGAAGGCAACACCATCAGGCTGGTACAAGCCTTTGTCATAAGTAAAATAACGTACGTGGCACCCTACCTCAAATGGCAGGCGGCAGACAAAATCAAGCTTGAAGGTCTCATTCGCAAAGCACACAAAGTAGCACTAGGGCTTCCGGTTAACGCTAGTACTGAACTTCTAATGAAGTTGGGAATACACAACACATTAGACGAAATTATACAGGCACAGCAAATAGCGCAATATGAAAGACTAGCCAGGACACCCACAGGCAGAACCATACTTGAAAGGCTCCAAATCAATTACCACACCCAACATGGGAGGAAAGTCGACATACCGAGCAGTTACAGAGAAAAGATGATAATATACCCTTTACCCAAACATATGCATCCAGAATATCACAAAGCAAGGAGGGAAAGTAGAGCCAGGGCTATCCAAAAGAAATTCGGCAATGACAATGACGCGGTATTTGTAGATGCAGCACGATACGACAGACAAAAAGGGTTCGCAGCGGCGGTAATGAACACAAAACACGAATACGTCACAAGCAGCACTGTCTGCACAGCATTAAGCGAAACAGCAGAAGAAGTAGCAATAGCCATGGCAGTCGCGCAAACGAAAGCACTCATTGTCATCAGCGACTCGCAAACGGCGGTGCGAAACTTTGCAATAGGGCGCATCTCGCCGGAGGCTTTTGTCCTGGTTCCGCTGGGGTGTATTTCTATCTTGCGGTTCTAGGTTGTGTTCATGCAGATTTTTGGGTTCCAGATGATCAACTCCGGTTGTTAGAAGCTGCCTTGAAATGCAGCATCTCGTTTGCTTCAAATGTCGAATGTACTGGGCTGTGATTTAGGAAACACTCAGGGGGTTCCAATCGGCTACAGACGTACTAGATAGACTGGCTGTCGTTTGCTGGTCGTGAATGCAGCTTTTTGCCTTGTTGAAAGTCAATGTAATGGTGGGATTTGAGGTGAGCCTCCTCTACTACAGGTGGCTACATATTAACTAGGAGTGGATGTTGGGTGCTGTTTTGTGAGCGGTAGCTTTGGCCTGGTTCCACTGTAGCGTATTTCTATTGGTGCGGTTCCAGGTTATGTTCATACAGATTTTTGGGCTAAAGATGATCTACTCAGGTTGTTAGACGCTGCTTTTAAATGCAACGTCTCGTCTGCTTCCAATGTCGCATGTATTATGCTGTGATTTAGGTAAGCCAGAGGCAATCCAATCGACTACAGATCTACGAGGTAGACTGGTTGTTTGCTGCTTAACAACTCAGCTTTTCGCCTTGTTGAAAGTCAATATCATGATGTGATTTTAGGTGAGCGTCATGGATTCCAGTCGGCTGTATATTAACGATGACCGGATGTAGTCGGATGCTGTTTCCTGGCATGCAAGTGGTGCATTTAGCCTTCTTCCACTGTTACAGTACTGTGGTCCAAAAGAAGTAGAATCTACCAATCTGAGAGGACGCTTCAGTATAGGAGAAACTCAAGTAATATGTCTGCATATGAACGAGGTTGCTTCCGCGGTGCGTTTACAAGTGTCTAAAAATATTAAAGCACATGAACTTTTATTAGTTGAGTCTACTAAAACGCGAGATTCCTGAACCCTTGTAGGTCGTGGTTTTATGGCTACATTTGTCGCCGATGTTTTTCGTGAAATAAAATTTTTCTCTTCTATTACACAGGTCCTGCTTGTGAAGAGTCGAAACACGTGGTGCGCTGCCTTTTTGAGCCACCATCTGTCGACTGCAGCGAGAACACTCCCGTACATGGGAACACCTCCAGCGGTTATTGGAGGGAGCATTTGTGTTATGGTGGCCGTTCTGTTGCATAATTTTGCAGAAGTACCAACACACCAGAAAGCATAGACAGCTGACTTAATGATGAAGCAGTTTATGATGCTTAACCATCAGATTCCTTTCGAGCGTGATTGCCATAGCGCTTCTGGGTGTTTATTCGTGACCCTATACAATGCATTGTCGCGGAGCTCTTAGGGAAGTTTTAGCACTCGTCATAATGCTTCCTTTACGCGAGTTCTCAGTGCTCATTGATATGCAGTTTCACGTGTTGGGTTAGCGTGCGATGAGAGCCATAATTAGGCGTCACTGAATAGGCCTTTTTTCTGTCTACGCTTAGTGTTACGACACAATATAGATGCTGTGCACTGTTTTTACCCTTGGCTCGATTGTTTCTGCTGCACTGTGCTGTAGTTTTCTAACAGTTATGATGATGGTGCATCGACTCAAAATA
>JABSTT010005755.1:0-15000 GCA_013339685.2 Hyalomma asiaticum | reverse complement strand
TTGTGCGTAGTTCAACCATACGGATTCGCAGCGTGCGCGTTGACTAAAATAATCCGGAACTCGGCACGATCTACTACGTGGGAGCGCAGGAACCTCATAAACACCAGAAGCAAAATGACAACGCGTGCGTAAACGTACACGCGCGTTGTCACTCATTTACATGCATGAATGGGCAATGTCACGAGTGATTTACAGTAACAGCAAACATTCACCAGTGCTTCGCCCACTAGTCATGGTTCACTTCGTGGAGATGCGTTAATATTTTGCCAGTATGACATAAACAACTCATTCAAGATGGTACTGTGAAAGCGCACCGGCTTCTGTTTATTTTTCAACTTCTGTTCGTGTGTATTTGTGGCTCTAGAATTATTCGCCCCATTTCAAGTGTGCGGGCGCAGGTCCACTCATGCTTGTTGAATGGCCATTTTACAGTACTCAGGAACAGTCAGTTACTTTTCCCAATGTAGTATGGCAGCTGATTGGTTGAGCTACTGATTGCCAACAATACGCAGTAAAATACGAGTAGATATATTGATGAACAGATCGCTAGAAACGATTGTTGTTGTTGTTGTTTTGTGGGGTTCAACGTCCCAAAACCAGCTCTGATTATGAGAGACGCCGTAGTGGAGAGCTCCGGAAATTTCGACCGCCTGGGGTTCTTTCACGTGCAGTGACATCGCACAGCACACGGGCCTCAACATTCCGCCTCCATCAAAATGCGGCAGCCGCCGCAGCCGGGATTCGATAGAAACGATTGAGAACAGGGAATGCCGCAGGAGCCAACATTTCGACAAGCGGATTTGTCTTCGTAAGGACAGCGACTACCTTGTCCAGCCTTCGTTTATGTGCGCCATTGCACGCTCTGCCCTTTCCACAGAAGAGGAGAGGAACAGCGGCATGTGCGAGACAAAAATAAAAAAAAAAGGGGGGGGGGGGCGGTTAGGGCGTAGGGGAAGTTTGGTGACAGCTCTTAGCCTGAGTAATACACATGGCAAAAACTAAAGCTTCCAAAGAATCCGCTCGTGGTACCTATTTTGGAAATGCATTGTTCGCGCAGCCTCAAAAAAGCACGATGAAGAAAGGAGCGCAAACTGTAGGTACAGGTGTTGCACCTCTCGCATGTGTCCCCCCTCTCACCCTGCATCACCTGCGCCGCACCCGCAGTGCATTCCTTTCACCGAAAGCTTGTTGCTAAAGGCACATTGTATTTCATATTAGCTCCACCGTTAATACGATTGACCAGCAAATCAAGTTTTCGCCTCCTATTTAGCTATCTTCGCTCTTTCTAAGTGTACGCGTATTCTCATTCGACACGAGACCTAAGTATATACTGTATTCGTTTCAGAACCACGACATGAACGTGTTATCCGTGTCCGTGGCCATCGACAACTGCCATTGAAAACAACAATATTGCAGCTCTTGAAGCACGTGTAACCAATGACGTGTTAAAGGTTCCCCATTGGAAGAGCTGTTATATTATCACTACATGTCCCACATGCGCGTGTCGCTCACTTCGATATTTGATATAACAATGGATTTTGTTGTGTGCTTTTTAAATATGAAAGAACTCCATATAGATGCCAGAGAAAAAATGTGCCTTTTTACAAAGGACGAAAGGGAAACACTTAACAATTTTCATTTGTCCATGATTCCTGCATTTTGCTTTTACGTTATCGTGGCTTGAGAAGCGACCTTTAGGTGAGTTCAGACGTAGTGGTAATGGCAAATAGAGAAAAATTAACACTTAAGCGTGGTGCTGAGTCTGCCTTGAAGTGTTTTATTATCGTTGCCTTATCGCGTCTAGAGCACTATGCGTTCGACAGCTAACATGCGTTTGATCGTGTGTGTACTGAAGGTGACGCCGGATACTACGACGAGGATGGCCACTTGTACATCTGCGAGCGCATCAAGCAGATGATCAAGTGTATGGACAACCAAGTTGTCCCTTCAGAAGTGGAAGAACTGCTCCTTAGAGAGCACGTGACAGAGATCGCCGAGGTGTGTGTTGTGGGAGTGCCGCACCAGGAGTACGGAGAAGCCCCTGCAGCTGCAATCGTTCTTAAAGATGAAGGAAGGAAGCAGAACGTCACTACTCTTGTAAACGGGATAAAGGCCACTGTTGCAAGTAAGACACACGCACAGGAAAATATTACTTACTCCCCAAGCACCCGTTTAGTGCCACGTTCGAGAATTGTTTGGGTAATCTGGATAGACTAGCATATTTAAGTCGAATCAATTAATCAGTGTTATTGTATAAGTCAATACCACTGCTTGGCGCAGTAACGGCCATGAGCTCTCATGAATACGCCAATTTACCGCGGCGGTCAGACCTGTGACGCAGGAGAGGGTGCTAAGAATATCTGGATCCCGAGACGCTTCCATTAGAATCTGACCCTCGCAACTTAACACAAGGACTTTATCTTGCAAGGGCAGTCTATAGGTACTATTTGAAGAATTATGAGGCATTAAATGGGACGGTGTAGGGCTCAGTGAGGTTATTAGGACGGGGAAAGCCTTTACAGTGCTGAGAAATGGGCACGTCCTATGGTACCGCGATCTAGTGGACAAAAGAGAACTGGGAGTGGGATTTGTGCTGAACAAAAACATTGCTGGCAACATAGAGGAATACTATAGCATTAACGAGAGGGTAACAGGCCTTGTAATAAGCTAAATAAGAGGTACAAATGGAAGGTGGTACAGGGCTATGCACCTAAATCTAACCATGATGACCGGCTAGTTGAACGCTTCTATGAAAATGTGGAATCGGCAATGGCTAAAAAGAGAGACGCAGTACACTATTGTGATGGGGAACTTTAATGGTAGCGTAGGCAAGAAGCAAGCTGGAGACAAGAGAGGCGGGAACTATGGCGTGGGTTGTAGGAATGACAGAGGGGACCTATTAGTAGAGTTCGCAGAGCGGAGTAATGTGCGCATCATGAATACATTCTTCCGTAAACGAAAGAATGGGAAGAGGACGTGGATAAGTCTCAACGGAGAGCACAAAAATGAAATAGACTTCATACTATGCGATGACACTGGCGTCGTGGAGGATGTTGAAGTGCTGGGCAGGGTTAGGTGCGGTGATCACAGGATAGTGAGATCTCGAAGTGGGCTAGACTTGAGGAGGGATCGCATAAGCTAGTACGAAAGAAACCGATGAATGAACTAACAGTAAGAAGGAAAGTAGAAAAATTCAGGATAGCGCTGCAGCACAGATATTTAGCTCTAACGAACAAGCAGGCATTTGAGTTCAGAAAGTCAGCGACAATCTCACACTCATTGTCACGGAGTGCGCAGTAGAAGTAGGAGGTATTATCGGTAGGCAGATTACTAACAAACTTTCCCAGGAGACGAAAGACTTGATTAGAAAACGGCAAGGCATGATAGTATCTAATACGACTGACAGAATAGAACTAGCGGAGCTTTCGAAGTTAATAAGTGTAAGACAGCCTATACACGAAAGCATAACGTAGAGAGGATTGAGCATGCTATAAAGAACGGGGGAAGCCTGAAAGCGGTGGAAGGACGTCTAGGCATAGGAAAAAACAGACGTATGCATTAAGACACATGCAAATAGGGATGATAGAGTTACAATAGCCGAGGAGGTTTACAGAGATGTCTACAGAAGCCGCAATAACCAGGATAATAGTGAACGGGGAAGTAGTTCAGAAGAGGTTGACATTCCACCAATAATGACAGAGGAAGTAATGAAAGGCTTCAAAGAAATGCAAGCGGGAAAGGCACCTGGTGAGGATCAGGTAACAGCAGATATCTTAAAGGATGGTGAGCATATTGTACGAAAAAAACTCGCAAGCATGTACACGCAATGCCTAATGACTGCAAGCATACCGAAATCTTGGAAGAATGCGAGCATCATCCTAATCCATAACGACTGCTGCGCAAAGGACTTGAAAAATTACAGACCGATTAGCTTACAGTCAGTCGTCCACAAAGTATTTACCAAAGTAATCGATAACCGAACTCGTGCCACCTTAGATTTCAGTCAACGTAATGAACAAGCAGGATTTCGCAAAGGCTGTACAACACTATACCATGTTCACGCTATCTACCAGCTGATAGAAATGCGCGGCTGAGAAATACGGGGAGCACAACCAACCCCTATACATAGCCTTAACATATAGCCTCCTTTTCCAAACACGAATGATCATGCCCGAGCCTCCACTCTGCAAGTTTGCCGCTCGGTCCAAGACGTATAGGTTGCTGCATCAAACTTGCGTTGAATATCCAGTTGGACCAGTAGACTTGAATTCACGTAAAAGACATTTACAGGGCAACGTAAGACAAGGACGAACAGCAGTTAAGGGTCAGCGCCGTGTTGTCGTTTCCCTTCGCGTTTCGCCCTCAATTGCCTTTTGTTGCGCTGTAAATATCCTTGCCTTGAATGTTGCCGCCGATACGGCAGTGGCAGAGACTGCTCTAACGAATGGCATATGTAACACGAAGTCTCGTGAAATGCTTTAACGCACTCCATAATTGGATACACTATATGCTGGCAGCTAGTAAAACACAACGGCAGAGCAAGACGCACGTGGCCACTAGGCCAAATTTATCTTCTTCTGTGGCATTCAAAATTAGCTGAATCCTCCAACCTAAACAGAGACCACTACCATTGTCCTGTGATCATTTTGTTCGCAATTCATGGGCCCATTTTCGAACATTAACGAGTGTATTCCTTAACAAGATACCTCGCTGCTATAGATGAGAATTGTCACCCCCGGTTGGGGGCACACGTGATTGTCCTGGGACTGATGGTATGCTGTAAGCCACGACGACAGCAGTAGGTGGTCTATTTTTATCGCGGGCTCGGCACGAATGTCTACTCGCCATCAGATGTGACTTCACAAAGTCAGGAACCTCTGTTCTTGCAGGGCTCGCAGGCCATAGCAACATTCAGCAATGTCCACCCCTTCTGTGAATATGACTTAGATAGTGAAGTAATCTGGTCTGTAATACTTCACTAAACCCCAAAACTGACTACCCCTGTTACCAGCTTCCAAAAGCCTCCAAGTGTTTACATGTCGTAAAAATGGAGTTGCGTATAAGGTAACACCTATTTATCCACTCTTGCAGACAACCTTGCCGTGCACAAGCACCTCTACGGTGGCGTTTACTTCGTGGACTCTCTACCGAAGACCGAGACGGCGAAAGTCAACAGACCAGCTCTGGCTCGTTCGCTCATACGAGCTTAGCAGGAGGCAGCGCTGTTTAAGGCAAAATGAAGTGCTGTGTGCGGATGTATGACACACATATATCGGTCACGAATAATTCCTCTGCAGAATGTAAATCTTGACTTTGTAGAGTAGGGAACTTATGATGGCCGATTCTTTGAGGTTTCAAATAAAGGATTGAAAGCGACCCGAAAATGGAACACCAAATCGCTTTATATTGAGGTTGTTTTATGTGTAAAATGCATGTGCATGGTTTTAGGTGGCACCATAGTGTCTTTTTAACAGCGAAGCTCTTCAAGGTACCGCAGGTTCCGCGGAGAACCTCGCTTCGCCTCGCATCGCCAAGCAACCAACCACGCCATAGCTGGTGCAACACCTGCTCGACATCACGTAACCTGGAATGCCCGGATGACCTCACAGGGCTCTGATTATCAGTAGAGCATGTATATGTCATGTGGTAGCTAAGTGCTAATTAATTGATAGTTGACTAACAAGTCATGGATAGCTGATTGATATGTACTATTAATGAATGAGTTGTGGGCAATGGGCAACCAAGTTCCCCGGATGCACGAAGACAACGACGAGACTGTCCCTGGCCCTTGTTGCGGCGTAGCTTGAGCTGTGGCACCTCTCGCTGCCAAGCACTACTATTCGAGGACTGCAGTCGACCTGAACACTCCTCGACAATTGGTGGAGGTGCGGGGTATTTTCTTAGACCCGAATCCTGGAACTACGCAGCCGGACAATCCCTTCAAGGACTGCCATGCCTGAAGACGCTGGGCCATCCGACCCTCCCCAGGCAGCCCCATCGCCTGCAGTCGTTTGTTCGTGTACGCCACGCCAGCGAGACCCTCCCATTTTCAGTGGGACGGATGATCAGGACGTGGACGATTGGCTGTCTACGTACGATAGAGTGAGCGTGCACAACAAGTGGAATGACGTCGACAAGCTCAGTTACGTCCTCTTTTATCTTTCCGGCGTAGCCTGTCTTTGGTTTAGGAACCACGAATCCGACTGTTCCACCTGGGCCCAATTTAGAACGAGGTTCCAAGAAGTCTTCGGTCGTTCTGCCGTGCGCAAGCTTAAGGCCGAACAACAGCTGCGCGGTCGCGCTCAACAAAAGGGCGAAAATTTCACCAGCTACATTGAGGATGTAGTGGACCTATGCCGGCGCATTAATCCATCCATGACTGAAGATGAAAAGGTGAAGAATGTCATGAAAGGCATAAAGGATGACGCCTTCCAAATGCTATTGGCAAGTAGCCCTCGGACGGTCACAGATATAATTGCACTTTGCCAGAGCTACGAAGAGCTGCGCAAACAGCGGCTGTCAACACGGCGCGCTCTCAGTACGGACGGCGCAATTTCTTCTCTGACGGACAGCAACATTGCTGGGACAAGCAATCCACCACTATTCGACCAAATCATGCAGTTCATTCGAGAGGAAGTCGCGCGTCTACTTTCTCTTTTACCAACTGCACAAGCTTCTGAGTCGACCTTGTCGCCTGAACTCCGTCAAGTTATACACGACCAAGTCGCCGACGTCGTTCCGCTTGTCCAACAGCCACCCCCTGTAACAGCCCCGCTTACTTACGCTGCCGTTGCTGCCAGGCAGAGACCTTTCTCTGCACCTGCGCAATACGCACCTACCAGCGCCTTCTCTTCAACACAACCTGGGGCTGTAAACTACACCCCTGCAGGCTCCTACTATCCGCCACCGCAGCCGCTGCACCTGGCTCGACCTCCGGTTCGTTTTTTCAACCGTGGCGCACCCAGGACAACAAGCCCACATGTTTCTCATGCGGCGTCGCTGGTCATGTAGCACGGTTCTGCCGCCGGCGCCCTTGGTATCCTTCAGACTCTGCGAGACCACAGAACAGCGGCGTAGGCTCCCCCTACCGTCCTGCTGCTGCCGCTCCGCGCTTCGATGGCTCGCCTCCTCCTTCCAGAGCCAGCCGTCGGTCCCCATCTCCCCGTCGACGTTCTCTGTCTCCACTTATCCGCTGCCCTGAAGCTGTTCAAGAGGAAAACTAAAGGCCGCAGTTCCGGAGGCAAGAACTGCGACCTCAGCGAACTACTTAAGCCCTCGATCGTTTATTCCCTGCGAACGTTATTCAAGTTTACGCTGAACATATTGCCGTTAACGCGCTTGTCGACAAGAGAGCCGCAGTATCAGTTATATCCGATCAGCTTCGCCTTAAACTACGAAAAGTCGCGACGCCTTTTCTTGCCGTTTCGCTACGTACAGCAAGTGCAGATCCGGTTGAACCCTTGGGAAAGTGCACCGTCCGTGTAGTCATAGCGGCTGCTCTATACCACATTGAGTTCGTTATCCTGTCCCGCTGTTCTCATGCCATGATTTTAGGATGGAACTTCCTGTCCTCGCATCATGCAGTTATCGATTGCGCACGTGCAGAACTTGCGCTATCTCCATTCGGCAGCAATCTTTTTGAAGATTCCTCGCGGGCTTCTCATCGAGTATGCGTCTCCGCTGACACCGAGATTCCTCCGTTCTCTACCGCCCTTGTCCCCGTTTCCTGCGTTGGGTTTGCCGACACCACAGTTCTCTTCATGCCGTCTCATCTTGCTAGTCGCCGTCATCCCATCTTAGTTCCGTTTTCTCTTCTGAACGTTCGACATGGTTCCAGCGCATTTTATGTTTCGAACCTCTTTTCCTCTCCTGCACGCTTGCATCACAACGAGTGGGCTCTCCTTCCGAGCACAAAATCCAGAGCGCGCTGAGGAAGTCGCTATAGCGCTTGCTGCTGCGGATCCCAAATCGAAAGTCATTATCACGGACTCCCGGAAAGCATGTGCTCATTACTTGGCAGGGGAGATATCCCCCTTAGCCAGCCAAATTTTAAAACGGGCTCTCGCTGATCCAGCCCCGAAACGCATCGTATGGGCTCCTGGGCATCAGGGCTTACGAGGTAATGCGGCCGCTGACGCGGCCGCCCGAGCGCTTACCCACCGGGCTCCTCACCCTGGCTCTTATGACTCGGAGGCCAATACACCGCTGCTGCGGTTCAAAGAAATTCTAACATATTATCGCGACACTCACCGCCTTTTCCCGGCTCCTGCAAAGGGGCTGAGTAAGGCGGAAGAGCGGACTCTAAGGCGCCTGCAGACAGGTACTCTACTCTGTCCTGCAATCTTACAGCATTTCGATGCGAACTCAGATGGGCGTTGCCCACACTGTGGGGAAACCTGCGATATCTTCCACATGGTGTGGGCATGTACGAAACATCCCCGCCTACCCCCTTCCCCTACCCCTTCCCGAGAGGCACGGGAGACTGCCCTCCTCAACAGCTCATCGCTAGAGTCACAACGGGCTCTGGTGCGACGGGCGTGAGACGGGGCCTCGTCATGCGGTGTCCCGGACTAGGGACGCCGACCCTGTAGCGGGGTCATGCTTTGGCCCCGTACCTCTCTCCTCTATAATAAAAGTTTTTCATCATCATCATCATCAGCGCCCGTCGCTGATGTTCCTGGCTCTGGCAGTAGTGCCACGAGCAAAATAGTGAGTGCGCCGAAGGCGCACCGCGAAGCGGCTACCTATGTTAACTGGCCCCCAGTGACACTGGCAAAGCGCGGCCACCCCGGCCGTGCAAACTACCACCAAAAACAGGGGTGCAAGCGTGCGGTGGAACAGCCGTCCACCGGCCTGCTTCCCTCACGTGCTGTCCTCGCGCTCCGCGTTTTCCTCCTCGCGGGTGCGACTACTCGGGGAATCCCAAATACGCTTTCGGGGCTCACCGCCGTGGTACGGCGCATGCGGGCTCTGAGCCTACGCAAGGATACCTACAGGGCAATAAACAAGAATTCGCAAATCTTGAAAATCTTAGCACCTGATGACTGTTTCCATTCGACCTCACAGGACTACAGTGTTCTGGTACGTTGGCACGAACAGGCAAAAATAACGGAGCACACTTAATGAGGGTTGAGGCGCTGATGGGTGAAATTTATCATTGTGGCACCAAATTTGATAAAAACTTCGGGAGTGAATTATACGCTTTCCCTTAAAATATGTTCTAAAGTTCAGCACCCTAGCACGAGGGCAAAATAACTTGGAACTTTCACACTGTGCAATCAGGTGTTCCAGCTCAGGAAAACTATATTTCAATAGTAAAGGTATATTAATTGTTTTTGATTATAAAGCTTCTAGGTGGTTTACAATACAGTGCATGGTAAGGCCGCTGATTCTTTCGATAAATGTCATCACTTTAAAGGTAAACTTTATTTCTCCGGTTCTCGTTCTACCTCGGAAAGTGGATTATTATCTGTGGAAGAAATGTGCAGTGATTTAAAACGTCCCGTATATTATTCTTGACAAAATTTCTGTCTATAAACGACCTTTAACGAGCTTACGGCGAAACGGTTCGAAAATGACAGTTTTCTAAATGGTGTTATCGCAACACGTGCGAACTGAGGAAAACGAGCTCAAATATCTCAAAACACGATATTCCACTTTCCTTCTACACAAACTAATTAAATTGCGAATCTGCGTAGATGGGACTTTCTTCTCCAAAGAGGCGTTGTTGTGTGCCAAACCACTTCAAATATTTTCTTTTTTGTTCAGTTTCGCGCTGAAAGGAAAGGTGGACATGGTCGTGGGCCTCTGCGGGCCACAGCACCTACCAATCGAAGGTTGCAGTAAACTCTCCAGAGAAAGAAAACACAGATAGATAAGGAGCGTCGAACACAACCAAAGGTGTGCAACTCCGAATGGCGCAAAACCAACGTTACGATTAACATGTAACGTGCTTCCGCTGGCCTATGTTTTGGTATGACCCCCACCCAGCATTCCAGCAGCTTCATCATCATCATCATCATCAGCCTATTTAGGTCCACTGCAGGAGGAAGGCCTCTCCCATCGATTTCCACTCCACTTGCAGTAAACTCTCCAGAGAAAGGGGTCCAGCAGCTTACTACGTACCCTTTTTTTGAACTTCTAGTAAGTAGTCTCGTGTAATCTCTAAGCAAGGTCTGCCATGAAAACACGCGAAAAGCAAGCTTTCTAATGTGGGCGTCCACTTCGCGTTCATTTACTTGCCCGCCGGGCTGTGCTCTCTCGAAATGAAGGCTCCTATATGGTTGTAACACCAAATTAGTTCCACCCGCTAGTGAAAAAAATATTGCTTTTCCGAAAGATACTTTCATAACCCAGTAATTAAAAACACTCTAATTGAAAAGCGCGATCTCCTTTTCAATAATTTAAATGAATTCGACAGCGTGAAGGCGCTCATGTCGCAGAAAATCCGACGTTGGGCTAAAAATCCACGGCGGAAACAATCATTTAAAGGGGTCCTGAACCACGCTCCGGGCTTGGTGAAAAAACATTCTACGGCTTGCCCGCGCTGTAACGAACATCTCAGCCAAATGCTGTAGTCATCCGCGAAACGTAGCGTTCACAAGTGGAGCACAAAGCTTCCACTTCTTCAGGAGCCCTCAACTCAAAAAGCGGCTTCTCCTCACGCTCCTTGAATATGCTCTGTTTCGTCATAGAGCATTTACAAGGAGCGTCGCTGCTATTGGCCGATAGCAGACACGCCCGCCTCGGCTGTGTGCGGGCCCTTCGCAGCGCGCGTTTTTTAAAACCGTAAGCGCGTGCGTGCCGTGCGTGTCGTGCGCTCGCTTTTCCTTGTGTTGTGAGCACATATATAGGCAAAATAGTTGCTGGAAATATGTAAAAATATATTTCTAAATGCACAAGCCTCATAGATTCCATTGGAAGGCGTCCGTAAACTACCTCGGCGTGGACGCGAAGGCTGCGGTGCATAAGTCACCATAAATATAGTTTTCCAAGAAGCCAACAAATGCTTGCCTGCAGCCTGTAATAAATCACACATTATTCCCAAACCTTAATTAACAATTCATCAGTGATTGTAGATGGGTTTATTCGCTATGATACTCCAATGCGCCACCTTCTGGTAGTCGTGCTCAATAACATGGCTGGAGCCAAACCCAAAATATTTCTTCTATAAGGTAGATTAAAGGACTAGGTCTGATTAGGCTGTACTTGGGTGGATTAGAGCTCATTAAGGCGCATTGGGGTGGATTAAAACAGACTAAGGTGCATTAAGGTGCACTATGGCATAGTATAGAGTGGATTGCGCTATACTTAGGGTGAATTAATCATTAGGCCTACAGCAGATTAGGGTTGACTAAGGTAAATTAGTTTCGAATGAAATCATTATGTCTGTAATGTTTGGCTTAATTTGGCGTAACTTAATAATCTGAGCTTATTGGGACTTTACTTAATCTTAACTTAATTAGTCAGGACCTAATTAGAGTTGTACTAAGTAGACGCGGTCTAATTAACTTATACCTAATGATACATTGTTTAATACGCTGGTCTTCATTAGCCATGATATAATTATGCCTGGGGTAATTAGCCATATCTTAATTATACATGCCCTAATTAGTACAGACCTAGTTACTCTGTTCTTTCACATATTATCTTGATTGGGTATCGCTTGATGAATACTACCTGAAATAGGCCTGAGTTAATCAGTGTTAGCCTAATTAGTCCTGAAATGTTTAGTCTCAACTTAATGAGGCTTGACCTTGAAGTCTTAGCATAATTTACCTTCGATTAATAAGTGCTAGCTTAGGTTTGACTTAACTAGTAATAACCTAGCCATGCGTGATTTATTAGTACTATTTAATTAAACACGGTCTAATTAGAAGCTTGCTTACACTAGATTTGTTCATATCAGCTAAATTAGGCTTCGCATAATTAGATTTACCTTAATTATACATGGCTTATCAGTATCATGGCTAAATAATTAAAATCGTTAGTATCCGCTTAATTAGGTGTGACTTACTTGTCATAGCTCAATTCAGGTTGAATTAGTTCAGTTTGGCTTATTTGGATTAGTCCTGTCTGAATTAGGCTTCAATTAATTATTCCTAATTAGGCTCCTTTGAATTACTTAGCCTTACCTAACTAGTCCTAGGAATCTTAATTACGCTCCATTGAATGAGACCTAGCCTTACCTAACTTGTCCTAGGGAGCGTTGTCTTTACTACAGCGTGGTAGTTTATGCTAGCATTACATAGCTTAGCGGAGTTTTCGGCAGATTTCCCAGTTTCACCAATAGCTTAAACAGCTTCACTGTTAAAATTGAACTAGTGTATTCACGCATTAAATTAATCAATCCATCTTACCGCATGTCAACGCACCTTCCCCATCATCATCAGCCAATTTTTATGTCCACTGCAGGACGAAGGCCTCTCCCAATCCTCGCCATCCTTGCCTGTCCTGCGCGAGCTGATTCCATTTGATGCCTGCGAATTTCTTGATTTCGTCCCACCATCTTACTCTCTGCCGCCCACGGCTGCGCTTACCCTCTCTTGGTATCCATTCCGTCGTTCTAACTGTCCATCGGTTATCTAGCCTTCTCATCACGTGGCCTGCCCATGTCCATTTTTTCTTCTTAATGTCGTTCATTGTGTCGGCGACCCCCGTTTGTTCTCTGACCCACTCGGCTGTCTTCCTATCCCTTAGTGTAACGCCTATCATTTTTCCATTCCATCACCCGCTGCGCGGTTCTTAACTTCCTCTCTAGCTTCTTTGTAATTCTCCAGGTTTCTGATCCGTGAGTCAGTACTGGCAAGATGCAGTAGTTATATAATTTCCGCTTGAGTGAGAGTGGTAGGTTTCCGTTCATGAGTTGTGAATGTCTCCCATATGCGCGCCATCCCATGTTTATTCTACGGTGGATTTCTTTTATATGGATGGGTTCTCCAGTAAGTAGATGTCCTAGGTACAGATATTCTTCTACGACTTCTAATGTATGGGTTTCGACCTGGAATAGACGTTTTTTAGCCGTGCCACTTAGCAGTATCTTTGTTTTCTGCATGTTCATCCTTAATCCTACCTTAGCGCTTTCTCAGCTTAAGTCTTCAATCATGTTTTGCAATTCGTCGCCATCATTGCTAAAGAGTACTATGTCATCTGCAAATCGCAGGTTACTCAGATATTCGCCGGTAATCCTGAGCCCGGTCTCTTCCCAGTCCAACCTTTTGAAGATTTCTTCCAAACATGCAGTAAATAGCATGGGAGAAATTGTATCTCCCTGTGTGACACCTTTCCGTATTGAGATTTATCTGCTTTTCTTATGGAGGAGCAGGGTGGCTGTAGAATCTTTATAGTTGTTGGCTATTGTGTTTATATAGCTATCACATATTCCTTGACGTCGTAGTGCCTCCAGAACTGCTGGTATCTCTACCGAGTCGAAAGCCTTTTCGTAATCTATGAAAGCCATATAGAGGGGTTTGTTGTATTCAGCGGATTTCTCGATTACTTGATTGACCGCATGCAGGTGGTCCATGGTAGAGTATCCTTTTCTGAACCCTGCTTACTCTCTGGGTTGATTAAATTCAAGTGTGGCCCTTATTCTGTTTGAGATAACCTTTGTGAATATTTTGTAAAGGGCTGATAGTAGACTGATCGGCCTGTAGTTCCTCAAGTCTTTAACATCTCCCTTCTTATGTAATAATAGAATATTTGCGTTTTTCCAGCTTTCGGGTACATTTGAAATTTTGAGGCATTGAGTGTATAGCGTCGCGAGCTTTCCAGTTAGGAAGTCTCAGCCATCTTTGATCAAGTCGGCGGTTATGCCGTCATCTCCAGCCGCTTTTCCGTGGGACATGCCCTGTATTGCTTTTCTAACTTCGTCCGCAGTGACGCATGGGATTTCGTAGTCCTGCTCGGCATTTAATACACTCATGGTGGGGAGACTCGTATTTGAGCTGTATAGTTCGGAATAGAAATCCTCGGCTACTTTGGTTATGCCGCTGAAGTTAGTAACGATGTTGCCCTGCTTATCTTTCACTGCATGCATTATGTTCTTTCCCGCACAAAGCTTCCTTTTGGTTGTTTTGATGCTTACTCCTTTTCTGACGGCTGCTTCTATTTCTTTCACGTTATGGTTACGTACGTCCCTGCTTCTACTTTTACTGATGAGCTTAGATAGCTCGGCGTATTCTATCTTGTCTCTTGAGTTAGTTATTCTCATCTGTTGGCGTTGTTTGATTAGATTTTTAGTAGACTCCGAGAGTTTGCTCACAACATGTCTTGGTGCTTTGCCCCCTACTTCGAGTGCTGTTCCGGTGATCAGATTAGTATTGTCTTCGTTCATCTTCTCTATATCCTCATTATCTTCCTGTCCTAGAGCCTCATACTTGTTCTTAAGTGCAATTCTAAATTCTTCTCTTTTCGCCCTGACGCTATCGGGGTTGGCCTGTTTCCGTGTGATTAACTTTGTCCTTGTTCGTTTAGATTGAGGGATATCTTCGCCCTTATTAGTCTGTGGTCACTAATTCTAACCTTGTTAACCACTTCTGTGTCTTGTACTATACCTAGATCAGTGCACATTATGAAATCTATTTCGTTTTTCATTTCTCCGTTGGGGCTTTTCCACGTCCATTTCCTGTTCTTACGTTTCTTGAAGAAAGTATTCATTACACGGAGGTGGTTTCTTTCGGCGAATTCTACTAGCATGTCCCCTGTTAAGATCGGCGTAGGCCCCCCATGGATGTGGTGGAGGGAGGCTGCTGCCGGTGGCTGCTGGATCTACTTTTCAAGGAAGATGACCGTGGGGAGCGCGTGGGCCTGCGTTCCCACGAATGTACTTCGCCGGGCTGCCGTCTCGAAGAGACAAGGGCGTTGTTTGGACACTGTAGCGACGGCCTTGTTCACCGCTTGCCTCAAGCTTCCGACCGGCCCGCGTGAAGTTCCCGGAACGCCTGGACCGGCGGTGGGTCGTGCGGTGTGCGTGTTTGTGCCGCTTCTAGAAATATGAAC
>JABSTT010005754.1:0-18049 GCA_013339685.2 Hyalomma asiaticum | reverse complement strand
AGGGGGATCAGGTTCAATACTCTGGTTGCCGCTGCCTCTCCGCTTTGACCCTCGTAACAACACCGCACCTTGAATCTCTAATGGAACCTCGTGTGTGCGGAACATTAAGTGGCACTTTGGCGCATGCACACTGTTGAGGCCATCCAGCTGACACGGCCAAGAGGTGAAGCCTGCCACGCGCCGCTAGACAAAATGATTTTCTGAGCCATAGAAACGTAAAACTAGAGGGTAATTCATTGTTGCCAACAGGCTTTTAAAACTGCGGATGTAATGGGACCTGTATTCGCGTGACTTATACAAATGTGTTTCTGTCTCTCTTTTGCAGGATGAGAACCTTTGAAATATGTGTTCCAGGACACTTCAGTTTTGGTTAGATGGAGGTCTTGTAGTTCTAGAATGGGGTATATGGTAGTAATAAAGATATAAGCATGAAAACTGCCTCGATATTCATTCCACAATTTGTGCACACTATGTGTTCTTTTAACAGAATGTTACCATTAAAAAGAAAATGCTACGCTTCATGCATGAAAATTGCGGCATCTACATGCCGCAGTACGTGCGTAACATATTTATCTTTTAGGAAAAGTCAACATTCTAATAAACAAATGCCCTGATTGATGGATCTAAAGCCTATAATAGCACGAGCTTGGCGCAATATTTTTTGTAGAATCTGGTATATTTTACTTAGACCACTCTCCCGAAGCATTTAGTCGGACTCAGCAGCCTTCTCCAGCCTTACACGGCTAGAACAATAAATCTCAAGACCTATGCACGAAGCTTTGTTCACGAAAGCATGTCCCGCCAGCCTAAACAACTATTGGTTCTGTGGAGACACTAATGAAATGTGTGGAAATTCAGTTCGACGCCGAGAAGAAAAATCTTTCTAAAAATTTGCTAAGTTTGGTGAAAGTTTAGTTATGAATTGTCTTGAAGATATTGATAAAAATCTTTTCTATTTAACAGCAGCAATTTTGGCCTCTGTAACTCTCCCACAATTACCAATACTTCGGATTAGCAATACTATGAACGACGTTAACTATAGTAAATTTCAAAATCTTGTTTAGACCGTTCGCTGCGGCTCATCTAAATGTTTTGCAGCATCAACAACAAAACGGATAGCAACACTTTCTTCCTTGATCCTCATTAAAATAAATTTGGATATTTTGGGCTCTACAGAACTCGGCCGAATTTGACAGCGTGCACAACGCAGTTTTCGGGATACTGTTTAAAGGCATTATTCGTTCATTAAATCGAGCGGTGGAATCTGCATGGATAAGGTACTGTCACTGCTGCTGCTATAAAAAAAGACCTCTATCGCATGTCATATCGAGTGCCTTATAGTGTGTGTGTCAGCACATTGTTTCAGGGTATGAGTCCTCATTTCTTCTTTAGAAACGCTAATTTGCAAAATCCATTTTATAGCAGTCCATATCTGATCACGGGGCATATAAATCATGACACGCTCACTAGACATGGAGGCAGTTCGAAACTTCTACCGACTTCTACCGAAACTTCTACCGTGACCACAGTGTGATGTTGCTCGATATCAGTATCACAAACGTCCCTGGTAATAGGTGCCCTAGTGGTGTACTATCACTCGATACGAGCGATCACCTACATATCTTTATATTTTTGTCACCTTACAGCATTAAGTTGGCCATGGAAGAAAGGCCGTATTACCGTAAATTGAACTGACATCTGCTCAATCAGTTTCGTCGCTCGCTGGGAGCTACAAGATGCAACTTCATTTATGCAGAAAGTGACCACGAGAACGCATGCCGTCTTTGCTTTGAATCCCAATTATGGTAATCTGTGACAGACAGTTCCCACTTGCTTCATCCCGCAGGAGGGCAAAAGAATTTTTAAGCTCTGGAATAATCGATGTTTGCACGAAAAAAATAAAACATAGAAATGAAATGTACCACGGAGTCGCGCCGACACGTCAAGCTACTCTGCTTAGGCTATAGAAAAAAACAGCCCTAATGCCAATTTGGGAAATCCCTAGATCTTACCGATGTCAAGCCTTTTGTGCTGGAAACCCGAAGTATTGCAACAAAGCTTATAATTTGTCTAACAACACGCAAATGAAGCGCAATTGAAGCGGTCAATAGTAGTAGAAGCCCTTTTAAATATGGGAGAATACATCGCCGACACCGCTGATTTCAGAAGTAACCTTAGTTCCGATACATGTCTTGGTTCTATGGTAGGACGAGAAAGCTTCATAAACTAAATTAGTCTATTTCGGACAGGTCAACAAGAGGTGAAAATCTTTTTGAGCAGTATTCGAAACAATGTTAAGGCAGGCATTGCTTAGTGATATGCCTTACGCACTCTATATGCTGTGGCTCTTATGCCTTTACCACTAAATATGTAATTAATCGAAGGCTTTAGAACTGAAATCTTCACCTTAAGCTTTAAGCTCGCCTCCATATGCCCAGCATGCAATTGAGGTGTCGTTAGTCAAATGTCTTCTTGGTGCTACCATTTCTGTCTAAGGAACTTGAAAATGTCATTAACAATAGTCTCGTTGAGATTCATAATTAAGCACCACATAATAATTGATGCGCAGTATGACTTCCAGAAAAATAAAACCGCTGACCTGGCTTCACTGCTTATATATGGGATGTCTAACACAAAAAGTATGGCGAAGCTTGTGCTAGCTGGCACATGTATTCAATGCAACAAAGCCGGATAATTTCCAGTATTTTATTGTTTTTACTCCGTTTATATGGCCTTGCGTTGTCTTTCTATGTTTTGCTCGATCTAACTTCGCAACCTATTAAATAGTAGCTCTGTTGGTAGTGCCTTAATTCGTCCTAATTCGGCTAGACAACATAATAATATTTCAGACAACCCTTATTAACCTTATGAAGGCTGTTTTAATTAGTTTCAGCCCAATTATGTCGGCTATCCATCCATAGTTTAATTGTAATTCACCTAGTTATTCCAAACATGCTTACCAAACTGCTGTTACCTAATTTATCCCGGAGTAATTAGTAACAGCTTCCTAATTTGCCATTTGCTTATTTATGTGCTCCCTAATTAATATTAGTTTATTTAGGATTGGCTTATTTAGTTTTAGCGTATTTAACCTTGCTAAGCTTAATTAGCCACAAACTATCAATGCATGCAGGGGCGGTTGCGTGCAGTACGTAGGTAGGTGGGCTGCGCTTAGCGAAAATGAAACGAAGTGACGCCACAGCGCATGCCCAGCTACAAGCTGTACTACTAGGTCGTGTATAGGTCTAGTGGGGCAGGTTCACGGAAGATTCGGCTTGGGAACTTAATAGGGAACGCCAGACGCTCAGAGGCGGTTGTCTGCGGACATCAAGGTTCCTACACCCGACACTAACAGCCTCGCTGTTAAAATAGGTGATGTCTCCAGTATACCTACAGTGAAACAAGATGGACAACAATGTTTGATTTTGGTGGCCTAATTATTTCACACGTACATAAATAACAATGCATGGTATGCTAAAATCCTGAGCTACCAAAAGTTGGTAATGTGCATTGACGACATTGATGACGTTGACGTTGATGACAATATCTACTTATTCAGCCTCTAAATATTCAGTAGGACTACCTTACTCTCCTGGATAGTTGGTCTCATGCAAATAAATAAGCCTTAAATTCAAAGCAACCTAATTATTCGCTATATAAACCTCGAAGAGATGGCACGACATTAATCTTACTTTAATATTTTAATACACCTTTCAGTACCTGTGAATTATCAGAAATATTTAGTGTGTGCTTCCACCCAACCATGTTTGGAATACGCACGCCTTGAGAAACTTACCTAACAGTAAAGCAGGACTGATCGGTATATTATCTACTCTCTAATTCCCTTGCTTCTAAAGGAGTCAACATTTCACGTTCATTTATATACCCCATTTTGAGAGTGTTCACTAGTTTTTAACTACAACGAATATGAATTACAACAAAGTGGACCCAGTGCGAAAGAAAATGTCAGATTATTTAAAATATTTTTGATGAGATCGAAGGACTTTCTCAGTCATGATCTGTTTATTAACCAAAAATTTCCTAGGTTGAGCAAATTTTATAAATATAGTTTGGAATCCTTCTTCCGGCACTTACGGCATCAATTTCTGCATTCAGCACAATCAAAATCGAGACGTTATCCCCTGCGCAATAAGTTCATAAAGCCAGAAGCACCAACAAATCATCGAAGCACAGTGGTCGCCTAGTTCTACCCTAACTAATCAATCGTGTGACTGGTAAATTAAACTGTGAAACCCCCACCGTAAGATCCTAGCACGATACATCCTTATCTGTTACGTGAATGTGTAACCGTGGCAAAATTAGCTCATTTGTGCTTCCATGTGTTCTGACAAAGCTTTTAAATGCGAAGCATTTCTTCGCGAACTCAAGGCACTTTGACCGTGTCTATCTATCTATCTATCTATCTATCTATCTATCTATCTATCTATCTATCTATCTATCTATCTATCTATCTATCTATCTATCTATCTATCTGTGTCTGTCTCTATAGGCGCCTACGTCTCGGTGTTCTCCAGGTTATAAAGTTCACCTGATATACCCCTATATTTTAGAGGTAAGTTATCAATATCTAAAGAACATGAATGCCTGATCTTCACATCACTAAAGTGATCGACAAACACGTAACGATTGACGACACTGGGTTCTCTTGTGGCTCATACCAGTAGTGCTCAGCCCACGGAAGCGGGCATGTGCCACAGCTGCTTTATTCTTATAGGACCTGTGTGAACCAAGGATCAACTGAAATGGACCTACGAAATGCCAGCGCTGCGGTAGACAAACATATCTAACATTGTTACTGCAAGGATCAAACCCGGAACTTTGACCGGCGCCTCAAGTTTTCTGCCCCTCACGCCGCTACACGGCCTGCAGGATCGGCCCACATTTCTTTGTTGGCGCCTCACACAAGACAACCCCGTTAGCGGAAGGTTGAGATTGAATTGTAAACATAACATACATATAGACAGACATGCAAGCTACCAAGACTTTTGGCGGTATCGAATACCGGTGCTCGAGATGCCACGCAAGCACGCTACCACAAGGCTACGGCTGCTTCTCCCGCTTGGTATAAAACAGTAATTAAACTTATTGCACTAGTAGTCGCAACGACAGTGCATTCGTAACCTCAATTCCGCTTCTCGGGAGAGATATGCCCTATCATGGAAATAAATATGTACTGGAACGATTTGGTACGCTTTTGTACAACTTTGCTCGATTCTGTAAAAATACTCCAATGAACGACGCTTATGGTAGCACATCAGGGCACCATATAAGGCATTTTACTTTGACAAAACGGATGTCTGTGCTTTGCATTAAGGTGAGTTCCAATGTGACATCGTACTAGGAAGTACCACTGGGAAGACACGATCGTGTCGACGTTCCAGGTTGGCCCATAGGAACAATACACATGAATGGGTACATGCGCTTTGCACAAAAGCCTTGATCCTACTCGTAACCTTTGGCTTAATGCGAAAGGATTACATTGGTCATAGGCAGTTTCTTCCTTTACTGCCTCGCATGACACCGTTTCGAAAAGTGCGTGGGATTTACAGAATTTCTTGTCGGGTGAACCCCTAAGATTTTGGTGCTGCAGAGCCACAGTTCAATTTTTACTCGACGCCCAAGTGCCTAAGTTCTCGATGCCTATTCTCGTGCCGGCTCGATTGCGATGTCCAATAGAGCTGTCGTCGAAAGTGTGGTCTCTACGTGTGGAGCTCTTCTTGAATGTCGCCGCTGGAAAGAATTGCCTGCTTTCATTGATTTACTGAATGCTCCTGCTGCTGTCACTCCAACATCATTAGAGCCACAGAAGAAGGAACCCTACTTGAGCCTAGTCTCTATCCCCGCCGAGGCTTCTATCGGATTGATTAGCTACAGCTGAACTGGAGCGAAAAAGCAACGCTCAAGCGGTGTTACAGTTTTGATTGTCTGCCAAAGGTCCAGAATTCATTAAAGGGCATGTTTATTTCACACAGACAATGCATGCCTCGTTGGCACCATGGCCACGTGCCGACACGTGAGTTCAATTTCCAGTTATCACCTTTCTTGCTTCACTTGTTTTTACATAGTACACATTCGCCTTAGATAACCTTGACGATCTGACGCCACGTGGAAGCAGTGGTAAAAGCACCTACGATGTGAGGACAACTGAAGTCGAAGGTCAATTGCGGTTTTAAACTGACGAAAAATATCTGAACAGGGATTGTTCCTGCAGGGCCTGAACTCGGCAAGTGGACGTGCTTTTATTTGCAGCAAAAACACCTGTTGTACAATGCCTTAATATGCGACAGTGCTCACAGCAGTACATACTAGTGCTGTACAGTCCAGGCCATTTACGCTTGGCGAATTTTATGCAGGGGAAGCAGAAACTCATGTCGCCACGCATTAAGCACGAAATGTCCAGGACGTGGTACATTGCCAAAAGCTCCAGTATGTGCCCTTTACCGGCCTGCGCTTAGCGCTTCTCTGGCGATTTTAGTGTTATGAGGTTCGACGAAAAAAGGGATGCTTCAGCACACATATATACACATCTTCATTTACTGTTGGTTATTCGGGTAGGCCATGATTGTCCGCAACACTCGAATGCTAAAGTATTCATGAACATTAAATTCATTTAATGAATTTAATGTTCATGAATACAGCGCCCGAGGAGCATAACATCCTAAGGTTGTACAACTCCTTACTAATGAGGCACATTAAATTCAATTAATGAACTTAATGTTCATGAATACAGCGCTCCCGGAGCATAACATCCTAAGGTTGTACAACGCCTTCCTAATGAGGCACATTACGTACGTAGTCGCTGCACATCGGTTGCACGGAGATGAGAGAGCAAAGCTCGATGTCCTGATACGCAAGTGCATTAAAAAGGTGCTCCGCGTTCTCATGAGAACCAGCGCGGAGAAGCTCATGTAGATGGGCGTCTACAACACCCTCGACGAAGTTGTCGAGGCACAGCAGACGGCCCAACTCATCAAGCTCTCTTCCTCGACTGCGTGGAGCAAATCCTGGAAGCGCTGGTGCTACAATCCCACTGCCCTAAGGAAGAAGCGGTGCGCACTTGACATGGGACGCGGGAGGCGGTTGCTGTCTCACCGTGCTCCCACAGTGTGCACCCGCAACACAATGTAGGCAGACGCAGGGCCAGGGCGGCAGCACTACTCGGGTCCATCGCCATAGGTGCGCAATCAGCCGCGTTCGCCAACGCGGACCGGTTCGTGGTTGGTTCGTCGGACCGGTTCGTGGTTGGTTCGTGGCAACATCCTCAACGCCGCGTCGATGAGGGGCCCGTTCCCGGCGCTGGCGGAACATGTCGCTGTTTCCATCGCTCTCCTAGACGGGAGCAGGCCACAGGTCTATACGGATTCCCGTGGGGCGGTCAGGGCCTTCGCTTTAATTTTGATCCCGAAGGAGCCGGTCGACTGCTTGGCGGCAGGAGCATCGCCACCCACGTCATTACTTGCTTCCCGGCCCACATGGGACATCGGGTCTCCTCCTTTGTTCCAAACGCCAACGAGCTGGCCCATTCCCGCGCCCGCGAACTCATGCACAGCGCAGGGGAAGTGCCGCTCACGGGCGCGGACGCAGGTTTCCACAAGGGCTCCCTACGCACATTCAACAAAATTACCAAGCCCTATAAGCTGGGCAGGAGGGTATATACCCTGCCCCCACGCCAAGCTCATCAGAGCTTAGTCTTCCACATTCCGCATGTTGCAGATTGGGTCCATTGCCAGCCTAGCCAGTATCAGCAGGTACGCAGACTCATTGAAGCCCGATTGTCCGGAGTGCGGAGATCCCTTGTGCACTTTAGAACATATGAACTGGCGGTGTCCTTCGTTACAGGATGTATCAATTACTGTGCTTTTACATTCCTTATTCGATATTTTCGAATAACGATGTTAAGTTTTTCAAGAGGGCATGAAAATTCATTATTTTCTGCGAGACCATATTAATATACAATAATCAAGGAATATTGTGATCATAATTAGTAGACAAAAGTAAAGTTGTGAAAAGTGGGGTAGGCTTTCATGCAGCCATGACTAGAGCCTTTGAAAGGCAAAGTAAGCGTAGGGGGGCGCTCGGCCGTACTTTAGCCTACCCCTTGTCTATCAGGTGAACAATGCCTATTCGCCACTATTCTGTCCTTTAAATTTTTCGTGACTAGGTTTCAAGATTGGTAGTCGACGCCCCCACATAGCTTGATTCCTGCTTCCGTGTCAAGAGCTCGACGAACATAAATACTGATCATGTTTACGCTACATTGATGACACAGTCGTGTCCGCGACACCGTAGATATACTATAAAGTTCTAGATCTGGGGACCAGCTTAACCTCCGTAATCCCGTAAACTCCTGCGCTACACGCGGCATTTTAGTTGAATTAAGAAAAAGAAACCCTTGTCATTACAAAATATTGTTTGTTTCTATTTTCACTAATGGTAGTGCTTATTCGCTAATTAATGGAAATATATTTGGCATTCATAATACGTGCCTTTTGTTTCGTGTACAGAATCGAATAAAATGCTGTTCGATTCGTTATTCAAAATTTTCGAATGTGTACACAACATTATAATGTAGAACTACCAATGTCCTCCGACATTAAATATGTTATTTCTCTTTTTAGAATGCGGAATGGCTTCTAAGGTCGGATGTTGACACTATAGCGGTTTCTTAATGTCACAAACCACGTTCTTACCGTCTACGCACGGAGAAACAACGAAGCATGAAGCTAGCATTAAAATCATAATTTAGAACGAGATGTAGTATCCTCCGACAGGAAATACGTTATTTCTCCATTTACAATGACTACTAGCGTGCGAGGCAGGACGCTGACGCGATAGGAGTGTCTTAACATAAGAAACAACATTCACGTCATATATAGGAGATTAAGGAAGCGTGATACTAATAAGATGATAATTATAAAAAATAAATGTCCCTGGCGCAAAATACGTTTGTTCTTATTTCGATACCATGCTACCGTCTGGTTTTTGATGATGGGCTCGACACTATGGCAGTTTTTTAACATCTCATAGAAGGAACCTTTGACACATGGAGGAAAATGTATAAAAACGTGGAAGTAAAAATACAAATGCAAATGAAGAACGACAAATATTCTCAGCCGGCTCGAAATACGTTGCTTTTCGTTCTTTTCATTTTACCTCGAGTTTCCGATGCTGGTGGGTGATGACATATTAGCATTGTGAAGAGTATTTCTGCGATTCTGCAAATGATATTTGAGCTCTTGCAAATTCCGCACGAAATTTACGCAAACGTATTCACCTATAGAAATCTAAGGAGACGATGCATTTAACAACATGTGTAGATTTGCGGGAACTGGTTAATCATTGCACACCGGTGTTTTGCTTAGAGACCAATATAGCGTCAGCAGTCTTAAACTAGATGATGCACGTTTCTGATATGTTTGGGCTTCCGCACATGTTGCAAAAATTGTGCATTGAAATTAATACAGCTGAGAGGTGTGAAACTAATGTAGGACGCCGGACTTGCCTGTGGATGGCGAAAAAGTTAGATTAGGAAAAAAACGGAGGTGAAACCATTTATTCAATTTCAGGATAAACCAAGATACATTAAAAAGCCCCTTAGTGTACAGCTAAATCTTGTGCTTCCCAGGATAATCTACTGTATGGGCTAAAAGCGCTACAAATGTAGCGTGAAGCATGTATAATCATGTATTTTCAAAGTTCTCCGAATATATCTAGATTATGTGCGCATGCACGTACGTTAAAAAAAAAGTGCAAAATAGCATCGCCGATATGAGACGACAAGAATTGAAGCGCATTTAATGGGGCTGAGTGAAATTCGCTAAATGCTACCAAAGGTGTGCTTTGAACACGTAGTGCTCACAGCTCCATCGAAAAACAAGAATGACATGAGCCGTTGCTCGTGGAAAGTGTGAACGGCACCAATAAGAGTAGCTGACGCGGTTTTGCGTGGCCAGAGCACCTTATAATTATGAAGGCACGACGTCGTCGAAGATCTCGGAAATTTTTGACCAGCTGGTGTTCGTTAACGTGCACTAAAAATGCGCTGTACGCGGGCGTCTTGCATTTTCGCCTGCATCGAAAGCACGGCCGCCGCTGCCGGGCTCGAACCCGAGTCCTTCGCGACAGCAGTCAAGTACAAAGGCTCCTTTATAAATGCCAAGCACAAGTAGTTAAAACGCTAAAGTCAGCAGACTGTGCACTAGGAGTTCTCTCTGTCTGTTTTCAAGATATCGCACATTAACAGCTTTCATGATCTGTTCAGGGAGAAATTCGGAACCTGTGTTTTTATAGTTTCCCCTATATATATTTGTCCGTAGCGGTGGTCCTGCGGTTATCCTGCTCAGATGCCTCCCAAAAACCGCGGGTTCGACTCCTGGCAGCAGCTGTCGCCTATCGATGAAGGCAAAACACCGGTACCGCGTGCACTGTATGTTGTCAGAGCACGTTAAAGAATCTCAGGTGGTCGAAATTTCCGGAGACCTCCACTGCGGCTTCACTATCCTTCCGCCATGGACGCTTAGCTGTGCTTCCGACATGGGCTGCAGAAATTAGCGTCCTTTCCATAAACAATCCAGAATCGTCGTCAGTCATGTACATTTTTGTGATTCTAGAAGTAGTTCCTTAAAGGGTCCCTGAAACGTATTTTTGACATTGCGTCACTGATTAGGCAACACAATTGTGAAATCATTCACACCATAAATAAAGCGAAGCACCATGCCCTAAGGCAGCTATGGGCCTATTTCTGTCGCCTTCCTCCTTACCACTGCTGTTCCTCCTCAATTCGATCTGCTGCGGAGTGCGCGCTAGCGACGACAGCGCCTCCCGCGTCAGCCGCTCTGCCGACCCTTCCGTAGCGACATACCGCCCCGATATCCTCACTGAGGTCGCCCGCCTCGGCAGTGCTAGCCTCTGTAATAGAGCGCCGGCGACTCGTGTGTAAGCCGCCAGATGCCGCGACGATACCGTTGGCTGAAACGAAGGAGTACGTTGTAGAAGCACGTTGTTCGGAGCTAGGTTTTGAAAGTGTGACTGGTTCGGGGCCAATCAGCGACCTCCCTTTCGTAGTTCGATTGGCGGGGACGTTTAAAAACGCATTTTGGCGAGCCGCTGCGACCTTTTGCGATACGCGTGTTCAAAACCTTATTATAAACTACACACTTTACGCACAGCGCTGAAATCTGTCCTGTAATGGTACTAATGACCCGCTCTACCAGATCACCATGTTTGCACAAAATCATCAAAACCGCTTCAGGGTCCTTTAAGCTGACTTTATGATAACATACAGTTTCGCAGCGGCACACCATGTGCTCAATGCAAGGAATATGCTCAGTTCTCTAACTTGTAACTGTGTGAACAGGAAGGCTTGTTCGTGTTACTGTGGCATTTAGAAAGTGTGCAATGCAACATGGGAAGTTAGTTTTCTTTCTTATTTCTTTCTTTTGTATTTGTTTCTTTTAGCAATCTTGAACTTTTTATCGGTACTTCCTCAACGGCGCAAACAACACACTTACTTCGGCGTTGGAGTATATGGTTAAACATCAGAGGTTATATGTGAGAACTACTCGATAAAACGCATTTCCAATAATGATATCAACTTCAATGAGAATTATATTTAAAGACAGCACTGTCTTACTATCTCACGCTACTTCGAAATACTCATTGGGTTCACGTAAGGGGCTAACACTGCATGCGGGTAGGGAATAGGTAATGCTCATTGCACAATAAATGATTTCTCCCTTACACGTTCCTTGGTTTCACTGCCTGATAGCTTCGATAGGTTTTCTCTGAAAGTATAACCTAAGCGAAAATACACGCGTGACAAAGGATAAAGCAGCTTTGCCACGTGTATGTTTACTGGGCGTGTTACGTTTCAGGGGAAAGGTCGGATACCGTTGTGTGCGAACCGGCGCGGTTTTGTTGACCTTCGAGTTAACCTACGAGTGAATGCAGCATGCGATTCCTCGAAGGTGATATATTGACTCGAATGTAGTGTGCACCCTGAGAGCGGCCCCGGCTTGGGCCGGTGTGCTGCCGCCGTTGCGGAGAGATATAACGGCCGGGTGACAGTGAACGGGACGGTTGTCGTCGTTGCCACTGTGCAGCGGCGATGTAGTCGGCGAGGTCGCGAGGTGATTCAGCTGGACGCGGACGCGGCGCGTTCGATGTCGAAGCCACGCAGTCCCATCTCGCGGTAATGGCAGTAGCGGTAGGTATGCCTGGCTTCCCAACAGTGGTATCATAGCGGGCCGTGGTTAGGGGTGCGCCAAATGCCAGTTTTCCTCGGCGCGCGCTGCATTATTGGCGAGCGGGATGGCGTCGAATGTGGCGGCGATGGCTGGCGAACAAAGTGAGGAGGCGTTGCTTCCTCTCGCGCGCGAGGTGCGGCAGCAGCTCGGCGTACAGCAGCGGCGTAGGTCATAGCCTCTGGTTGGGGTTGCGGTGGTTTGGCAACAGGCAGCGATCGCTGTACTTCCTCGGGAACAATGTCTTCGAGGGAGGCGACTTGGAGCTGCGACGACGCGAACATGCGGCGCAGTTCTTCGCGAACAACAGCCCTTATCGTCTCGCGTAGGTCGTCCGGGCCCAGTCCTTGGACTTCTGGATTTATGGCCACATGCGGCAATTGTATTGCGGGTTCCCATCTCGAGGGTCTTCTCAATGGTCGTCGCCTCCGAGAGGAAATCTAGGAGCGTCTTCGGTGTTGTTATTACTAGTCCGGCAGCAGGAGAAATCAGCAGAAATCAAGACGACGGCATTCGAGCTGTTTATTGGGCGAACCTGTGCTCACCGAACAAGGGCAATCACACTCCACAGCAGAAGCGGCGTGAACAGTCATCGATAACGCGTTCTAGTAATTGCTCTGAAATTCTAGAAGACACTCAAATGTACGGGTCAGGCACGCAAAGTTTCAAGAGCGGTCAACGCAGTTCCCGAAGCGACATGCTTGAAAAACGCGGCTTGCGCCGCGCGTAGGCGAAATTCATAACGGCACTCCCCGCGAACAACCTAAAGAAACGTACGTGTCAATATTTTATTGGCATTGGCTTACAATTCAGTTTCCTCTCCTTGGCGTGCGGTGCATATTGACGCGTATATATGTGTTGTTTAGGGGAACGCCATTGTCATTTTATTGTGACGCACAGCACATGCTGCGCTTACGTTGCTTGATGCATCGAATGCCCGACAAACTTTGAGTGCTCGACGCGCAAATTGGAGTGCCTTCCAGAACTTCAGTGATAATGCGAGAAGGCGCTGTGACGAATGTGTAAAAGTCGACGCATGTCCCCGCTCATCCGTATTATCGTCTACCAATGACTGTTAGCGCCGCTATCATCTTAAAGTGTGATTCGCTTTAAGTTGCTGGAGACTGGTTCGACAACAGAGTTCGACTGACAACGTCTTGAGTTCTGCTACGTCCTTCGTCCTTCCTTCCTTCCTTCGTCACCACCACGTGAGATCGGATGGAGGTGTTTCCGGACGACCCCAAACCAGCCTTCCGAAATAGTCGCAGGCAGAAACAACTACTGCCGGAATCGGGCCTTTTCTTAAAAAGGGCAAGAAATCCCAGGCTACAAAGAGGACAACATCCACAATGATGCCTCATGTTGTCATCAGCAAGAGCGTTGATGCAGCACACTACACCGGCACCAACATCCTGGGGGTCATCAAACATAGACGCGGAAAGTTGGCTAAAAAATGGTGACCGCGTCGCCGCAAGTGGGACTTCCACGACAAGCTGCGGCTCGCATATTTCCACCTTGGAAGGTCAGGCTTCCAACCCCGTCGCGGCTCAATTAGATTTCTTGAACACATACTTTAATTTGTTCCAGGAGCTGCCCTGAGATGTCTTGCGCCTGTAGGTAGGTAGGTAATCAACTTTATTGACTCCCGAGAGAATCACGCGGGGGGGGGGGGGGGGGGAAGGGGTTAAGGGGAGCAGGACGACGATGAGCCCTCTGGCCACTCTAGATGGCCGGGCACTTTTGTGCTTCGGCGACGCTTCTGGCCCAGCCCACTACCCGAAGCTGTAGCTCCGGTTGCGAGCTGCGCAGAGCAGCCTCCCATCGCTCCTGATGTTGTGACCCTTGCCACGGGGGCTTGGGCTTGTTAGGGCCATTTAGAAAGATGTGACTGAAGTCGGCTCTGGTGCTAGGACACAAGTTGCAGTGCAGGAGAGGATTCACCATGCGTGATAATGGAGAGGAGGAAAGGGGTCGTGACTGTGGCAGTTTGAAGTTTGCGCCACAGAATCTGGTCACTCCTGGAAATAGATTTATGCGGTGGGGGGTACATTAGGCGAGAGTTCCTGTAAAACATGGTGACATCGTGGTAGCCGACGAGTCGATCCCTTGCACTGCGGTACGAAGGCAGGTCGCTCTCAGCCCGGTTGACGAGTGCTCGGGCCTGGGTGTGAGCAGCCGTGTTGTCTGGGTGCCCGCTGTGTGCAGGAACCCAAATGAGGGTGATTAGGCGATTAGGTGGGGGAGAAGAATATGAACATTTTTTCAGGCGTCTTTTTACCATTGCAGTCAGCTTCCACTGCAATTTTGCACCCTCGGCCCCCGCCTCCAAAGAAGTTTCTGGGACAGCGCCTTAGCGCTATCGCGTTCGAACACTAGAGAATTGAATTTGTCCGTACTGCGTAGTCACATCTACACTGATGCGGCTTTTCACGGCACTGGAGTTCCATCAGTGAAGCTGCATCAGTGAAACGATTTAGTATACCGGACCTCTTCACGGCAGTGGCGGAGCTGGTAGCGACATATGGTACTCTCTCGTGAACACAGACTTGAAAAGGTTTCACTTCTGCTGTCGTCTCGTCAAAATAAAAGAGCGAAATTCGCTTCCCCAAAAGGCTTCATTTGCTGAAAGAAGGAGGGGTGCTCTCTAGCTGCGTTTGAAGCCAAATTGCAATAACTTGTTGCGTGCAGTGCAATAATATTTGTCTCACGTGTTCACAGGAACACGTCCAACTGACCAGCAATCTTTTTTACGGCTATGTTCAAAAAGTGTTGCAGGAATGTTGCTTTAAGTAAAAACTACTGGTAGCAGGAATGTTACAAGTGCGGGAGTAGGAATAGGCTATGCATCAACACGTGACGCTACCAGCACTTGATATAGAGGCCCAGATCAAAGAGGCGCAGGTCACTGCCCAGGTGGTTAGGCTGTCGTCGACCCAAGCGGGCAGTAGCATCCTGGACGAAGTTGCATGGCTCCTAGGATAATGGAGGAACGGAGGATAACACTGACACGGGAAACGAGGGCAACCGACATGGTGGGGCCCTTCCCACGAAACGTACATCCACAGCATAACGAGGGTAGACGTAAAGCCCGTGCACGAGCCATATTGAAAAGAGTTAGGGATGACATAGACTCCGCTGTGGTCGTAGATGTGGCGCAGTACGGGAACAGTAGAACATTCGCTTGTCGGTGGTTGACGGGCGGGGAGTGCTTCGCTCATCAGCCTCGGTAAGGGCGGGCACCCCTGGTATAGCCGAGCAAATCGCGGTTGCTCTGGCCTTGTGTGATCCAGAGCGTTTCTACGTTTACACCGACTCGCGAGACGCAATTAGGCCATTCGAAATGGGTAACCTCGCTCGAGAGGCGGCCTCCATTTGAGAAGAGGGCTTTGCCCCGTTTCTCATTACATTACGTGGTTCCCCGCACACATGAGGACGAACGTTCTTGAGGGCTTCCCAAACCTCAATGAGCTGGCTCACGACCGTGCGCGAGAACTCACGCACCGCGGTGGTCTGGCGGCTCCGGAAGGGCAGGAAGGGGCTCAGCAGAACGACCCACTTCTCACATTCAATGAAATTTCTAAACATTACCAACTTGGCCGGAGAGTCTACCCTCTTCCTCATTCGAAGCTCAGCAGAGGTCAATCAGTTACTGTTCGAATGTTGCAGACGGGTTCGTTCCCGTCACGGGGCTTCCTCAGTAAGTTATACTCGAACGTGGACCCTGGCTGTCCCGACTGCAGTGAAACTTTTTGTGCTATGGCTCACATGCTTTGGCGATGTCTCGCATTGCCTAACGACATTCTCTCTAGCGACGCTGAATGGGAGGAGGCCATCACAAGCACGGTGCTCCGAAAGCAAGCCCAGACTATCTAGAGGGCCCACGAAAGGGCGGAGCGTCATGGCGTTCTTTCCTCCACGTGGGTGCGGCCAGCGGTTACAACGGCCTCCCGCTAAGGAGTCCTTACGTAGCTGCTCAGGATTCATTAAAGTTCATTGTCTGTCTGTCTGCTGTCTGTCTGTCCGTAGAATATGGATGGGCGGGAGCGCATTCGGAAGGCGTTACGAAATCATGACTGGAAACTTACCGCTCTCACTAAAGCGAAATGCATTCAATCACTGCATACTCGCAGTACTAACGTACGGTGCAGAAACGTGGAGGATAACAAAAAAACTAGAGATGAAACTAAGGAGCACGCAACGTGCAATGGAAAGAAAAATGATAGGGGTAACGCTAAGGACATAAAAGACAAGCGGAATGGATTAGAGAACAGACAGTAGCAGCCGATATTATTATATCAATTAAAAGAAAGGAGTGGACCTGGGCAGGACATGTCATGAGGAGGAAAGGTAAGAGCGACGGAATGGATACCAAGAGAGGGAAAACGCAACAGAGGCAGGCAAAAGGTTAGATGGAGCGACGAAATTAAAAAGTTTGCGGGCATATAGTGCAACCAACTCGCTCAGTATACGGTGGATTGGAAATCGTTGGGAGAGGCCTTCGTCCTATGGTGGACCTAAACAGGCCGATGATGATGATGATGATGATTACGAAGCTAAAGTAAGCTATCCAGGTACCCGACTTTTAAAGAACTATTGCTTCCTCAAATAAGCGAAGGAGGACTTATTGCTTTTCTATTATTTTGCGAGGGTTCTCTCGAAATTAACCCGCTTTCTTTGCTTAGTCATAAAGAAAAACGGTTGAGAAAAGGTTACTTGACTGTGTCAAATAACTTTTTGATGCTGAACGTCACTTTGATGGTGTACATTTATTATAAGAAAATAACAGCTTATTTGCATATGAAGTCGTCATATCTAGAAACATGCGACGCTCGGTATATACTTCAAGAAGTAATTTGGCAAAATTGTGTTCTCAACCTAAAGATCGCCTAAGATACCTTGGCAATTAGGTCCCTGCCTGCTAATCGGAGCTTCCTTAAGGACAACAGTCTTGTTGCTAAAGTAACTGGCCAAACTTGAACTGCAAGAATCTCAAGGGCTTTCACAACAATGTTTCAATGAATGTAGAGGTGCCTTCCTCACATAATCATTGGTGCAGCGGTAACAATATACAAAATCTCTCAATGTGGACGACTTCAGAGGGAATATCTGTAAATATTACAAGACTAAGAACAAGAAAGTGGTGGAATATATGCAAGAAAAAAAAATACCGAACAAGGCGTTGAATAAACGAATGCAAGAAAATAGAAAAAAAGTAGACTGTTTGTCAGCCCAATGTGCATATGATTGGTTTGATTTCAAATTCGATTAGTGCTGGAAACAAAATGAAATATTTGTGGGGTTTTGTGTGAACACCACATCATTAATATGCATCCAGTCTTGTGGGACTTAAAAACTGACCAAAGTCGTGAATTAACAGGCCAAAGACAACAACAGTGAACCTGAATTTACACTCCGCTACCGCTGTGAAAGTGGCTCCATCAAAGGGAATCGGCACCACGACGAATTAAAGTAATGCAGCGGAATTCCTGTTGTGAAGTTGAGAGTTGCTCTTGCGAAGACCATATTGAGGTGTTTCTATTCCATATGCAGTTGCTGCGTTGCAGCCACTTTGCATGTGTGAGGGCATCACACACATTATAACAAGACGATGGCATTGACCTTTGAATGTTTGCTGTAATTCAATAACACGCAGCCGACTAATTTAATGACGCTCAATTATCAAAGGAATAACAAGAATGATGGGCCCACTTCAAAGAAAACAAACTGCAATAAACTTCGTCACACAGCTATCTATCATTCACGATGCATATACTGCATTAGGATAA
>JABSTT010005753.1:0-14978 GCA_013339685.2 Hyalomma asiaticum | reverse complement strand
AAGTATTAGGTGGTGTGTTCCTTTACTAGAGAATACATAGATACGTAATTCTAAAGACCCTAGCGTTTGTTAGTGTGCGCTACAAATGCGACGCTAGGCACGACAAGGCCTGTGCCGACGATTTGGTGCTGCGACCTGGCAGTTGTCCAGGGATTCTGCAGAAGCTCATGCTTCCCGACGGCGCTGCCAGATGGCGTTCATATCTCACGCAGCGTAGAGTTACTGTAGGTCCATTCGTTTCACCACGCACAAGCTGAACTGGTTCACGGTGGTGCTGTTTTTATGCCGCCGTCGCCCAGGGAACGTTTCAACAAGTGCAGCCACAAGGCGATGCTGTAACGAATGCTGGAGCGCAAACACCTTGCAACCCTTCTGCTATGCGGTCCATTGTTGCGCCGTTAAAATACACACGAACACAGCCGGCCTTGTCGTCTGCTGCTGTTTCAGCTATCTTGTGCTGCACAAACTCTGCACTACCTCTCGAGAAGGTGCAGAGGTGTGCACAACGGCTGCACTTTTTGGAAACGAATAATGCGGTGCCGAGGCCGCCATGTTGAACTCGTGAAATCAATGGCGCAGTGCAGCCAACATCGCCTGTAAGCTTGCAATGTAAGCTTTCGTGGTGAAACAGCTTTGGTTAACTCCTCACTTCTCACGTTTCTCTCCCGAGATTAAATATGACTTCTGAAAGCTCCTTGCGCTCAGAATTTCAAACAAAAAATATTTGAAACGTAACTTGATGAATCTACGTATCGATACATAATCAAATTAGTAACAGTATGTCGAAAGGTAAGGGGTACACCTTCGCGCAAACGAGGACGAAAACAATCAGGCTTTTTGCAAGAAAAGTATGATTCACAAAAAAGAATAATTGTTTCCAAGCTGCATTCTCAGCATGCTGAAAAAAAGCCAAGGGGTCCCGGAAGCCGACCGTCCAGCGCCGTCGTGGTAGAGTGACGTCACTGAGCCGTGGAGAGGCGCTGAAAGTCTAGGTGGTGTTGGTGCAGCGCCGTCGTGAACTGGTTCACGAAGTGCAGGCGAAACGAACGGACCTTGTATATGCTCCCTACGGGAGCAGAGTTGCGCATAGGTCCGCCATCTTGCCCATCCATTCGCATTAAGCAGGAAAGCCGCTCCTCTCGAATGTTGGAGACGGCGCGGCTTAGCAGAAGCTTGCGCTTTCTCTCTCGGTCATTCCGCGTCGCTGGCCGAAAGACTTTCGCTTCCAAAAATGAAAAAGAAAGGTGATTGGAACAATCAATTTACCACTTTAGACATAAGTGGTGTTATAAATTGTTCGATGGCCCTCACTATTGGTAGAAGCGCTTTTTTTTTGTAGATATCAAATGAAAACACTATTCTGGACAAAATGTGTAAGCTGAACAAATCTCTCGTTTCACGTCGTACATGACGCAAGGCATTAAAAAAGAAAATAGGTACACTGAAAAACGATGAGCGCAGATAACACAAGTAAAAAGATTACCTTCACAGAGAATCTTCGCAGATCTATAGGTATATCTAGCGTAATGGAAACTGGATACGGCTTACAAATTTTTATGCTGCGTAGCAGTCTGTGCTAGATCTATACAAGGTGAATCCTTATGCATATTCAAACGCGCACGTTTTTGTTCTTTGCGGTGCGATTTTTGTCACCGATTAGCCAGCTGTTACCAAGCGCGCGTGAAGTCCTACTTATCCTGAACGTTTGCGACTTCACTATCACAAAGATATTACTATTGAGAGTTATAATTGCCCATATAAACATATCTTATGCGAGGCGTATGTAGGGATGTGCATTCTAAAACGTACTGCGAAGCTGAAATAAATATTGGGTCGCATCGAGCTGCCGACATAACCCGCTGTGCCGATTTCGACGACCGACCATGACCATTTAATCATTTTGCTTCGAGTGTCACTTCCTTTGTTTTTTTTTTTTTTTGGCACATGTTTGAGAGGACAGTTTCAAACAAAATTAAACCACACATCACGCTGCCACAGCCAACGTTATTAGATCACAGCTGAGTCGAATGAGCTCTGCCTGAACGTCGAACCATAGCCTCCGCGATCGGCAGCTGCCGTCGCCGATTGCCAAGGTCGAACATCGGACAGCAGTGGCGCGGCGGAAGGTAGCGGCCATGGTGGCGTGGCGGGCGTCAGCGCACGCGCTGCCGTGAAGTTGGCTTTCCCTCAAAAGGATGCATTTTGCGCACGTGAGCCATCTAGGCGAATGGGGGCGCGAGCGGCGAGTTCTGTCAGAGACACGCCTCTGTTCCCCAAGGGGAACATATGCAGTAACTCTAACGCAGCGTAGTACGGGCGGCAGAAGACTATTGTCTCTTGGCGATATTTGCAGCGAAGCATGTAGATACGCGGCCAATTTTTTCTTCAAATCTGTTTGTACACGTTGACGCCGATGATAGTATCGCTTATGAGGTTGGGACGCGTGGGAATGTACGCAATGTTTGTTTAGTTGCATTCTTTTATTATTGATTTTTCCCGTTTTCTATTTGCTTGCGTGCAGTGTTTGGGACTACAATGACCGACTGTAAAAAAAAACTGTCTATATCCTTACATACCTTCACAAAATAAAGAAATACCATGCCCCTTTCCAGACAAAATAAACTTCAAAATAAGCCACAGACAAGCAAAATAAACAACATAAAAATGCGGGTAGAATATGCATTGATAAAGGCCATATAGTATTCAAAAAGTGAAGTGCTGAGTATATTGCTGTCTTTTATTTGTCCCGTTTTCTTTCTTTCTACTTTTCTTTTTTATTGTTGTTTAATCAGTTCAACCCCCTGATTGCTACACTCTTAACACGCTACAGATGCCGAGGATGGTGGCGCAGCCAAACGGACACGTGTGAATTTGTAAGAATGCAGGACATTATTGTACGATGTGCTCAAACGGTGGTTCTTCACTCTGGCATACAAAACAGCAACTACGCGAACACTAGCGATGTTTCAAAAGTTCGACGATAGATACCGAAGATTCGGTTGCATTCCTGCAAAGAAGGATAATCTCAAACGAAAATCTCCGAAAACGAAGAGCCGTAGATGTATAGGCGAATTTTTAAAAGCAGTATCCTGGCTCACTACGATGACTGCCTTGCAGCGACAAAACTAATTTATGCTCAGCCATCGAGTAAAATAATAATAATAATAATAATAATAATAATAATAATAATAATAATATTAATAATAATAATAATAAACAAGCAGCTTATTTTTCTGAGTTTGCTGGCCAAGCGACACTGCGCGAAAAGCTTGGCACGATACAACGAAGGCAGCCGATTGATAAAAAAGTGGAAAGAACGGGGAACAAGTGGCATAACTGCAGTGTCAACCATAGGGGTGGGAATTCAGGCCTCGGAAAGAGTGTGACAATTCTCTGTGGTTTTGTTGTGGTAAGAGTTACGCACGGCAGACCGGTCGCTCCTTGAATGACCGCCTGGGTCATCACATATTATCATTGAAATGTGAACCATAGACGACTATATCCCTTCACTGCAGTTCTTCTAAATTGCATTTACTGCAAGAAATTTTTATGAGATTCAGAGTATCACCTGAATTTCGTATTAATGTCGCGTGTTTTTAACAGCAAAAGAGAAAGCAGGGTGTTTTTTTTTTTTTTTCATTCACACTGTGGCCTGAAAAACCCAGGAAAGTGGCGGCATCGGTGCTCTCCCGATCTTATTTTCGCTCGCAGCTACTGTTCCTGGCCGTTGCAGAACATGTGGGAACACGGCAGCAGAACGCCAAGGCAGCGGAAGCGAGCGTGACCCATGGGACGCGGAGCCCTCCCGCGGCTCATGCCGAGGTGATCAACGAGTCTTCGTCTCCCGCAGGCTGAAATGAGCGGTAAACAAAACCGAGGGGGAAAGCCCACTGCTAGGAGACTACGGCTTGCGCGAACGCTAGGTGGAAGCCGCGGAGGGGAACGCAGCGCCGTCTACCAAGACGGAAGTGAGCGCCCGGAAATGAAGGACCACGTCGTCGCCGAAACGCTGCGCCACGGAGAGGCGGGCGAGCACGAAATAAAACCGAAAACGAGAGATCCGATGAAGTGAAGAGATTGTCTCCGCCCTGCGGGAAAGCAGGTGGCCGAAAAGAAGAGCAAAACAAACACGGCATTGTGACTCCCGTAGCAGCGTTGAGTATGTGCACAAACATTGATGCGGTTGAGGAGGCGAGCGGACTGCGGGAAGAGCAGACGACAAGATTGTCTCAAGCAGACGACTCTCCGCGAACATTGGCACGGGGGCACGCCGATCCGTGAGAACAAAAGGCCGCTTACGCTGCTGCGAAGCCGCGGAAACGAAAGCGGAAGAAAGCGAGCGTCTTGACCCCGAATGCGCCGGCACAGGAAGTGACGCAACGGCTCGTTTTTCCTTTCTTCCCGAGCTAGCAGTGGCGCTTCCATATTGTCCCCGACGCGTCGCCTGCCATCGACCGGAGAAAGGCGGATAGCTGTGACGCCGATAAATAGGTTAGCGGGGAATAATGGAGCTCTTCACCTGCCGCCGCCAACGGAAGCCCGGTCCATGTGTGCCGGCCTCGCGCATTACGTAACAACGTGCGCCTGAGAAAGCTTGCTCTGATAAATCTCCATTATGGCCACCTCGCCTCGCCTGTAAGAAGGCTTCCGGCATCCGATCACTCTTCTGGACAGATATCCGCTTTACCGCGCGGCAGGGCAAATTTGTAAACGCAGCGGGCATGTGGTGCAAAGAAAAGATATTTAAAAGTACTTCTGGCGGTTGCAGTTCTCTTGCGATACTGCTGTCTGCGTTCAGTTCTTTATGTTGGACTTCTCAGCCAACATTAGGCAAGCAGTTGCTTTTTTTTATTAATCAAGTAAAAGTAATCACTACACGAAATTGCGTCGTCACGGAAGAGGAAAGGTTTGTGTTTTTAGTGTTTGCTAAAACCTAGCTGCTCCATTATAATTCCCAATTGAGTTTTGTGTCTTCGTGTAAGTAATTTTACAAGTTGCAAGATACAACTCACAAATTACAAGTTGCAAACCACTTACTCTGCCATGACATTTGCTCATAGCCAAACCTTTGATTCGAAAACATCTGCCGTATAGTACTGCAGCTTTCTTTCTGCGTCACGTTGTTGCACGTGAAACAAATGGGGGTTATAGCACACCAACGTATTAAACAAGTTCCGTACCGCAATGGATATCCGTTCTCGATTTAAGATTCCCACTTTTCCTTTGCTGAAATAACCACAATATTTTATCTAGGAGGCGTGGAAAATGCGTGATGCTGTTTAAGAGAAACGGCGTGTGAACTCGTATAGTGTAGCTTAATATAACTTTTTGATGGCCCTTGATTTCTTCGCTTCCGCTCAGAGCGAGAGAAAAATAGTATGGCTTTATATATCCAGCGGCACTGAGGGTGGTGCGCTTTCTGCATCGTTAGCGGAAACGACGCAGGTGCCAATAATGGGACAAATATTCATAGCACCGCCATAGCTGTCCCATAATGACAAATTAAGTCTGCCGCCGTAGGCTGCTTGACTTGGACGCTCGACTCTGATTGCCGTCGCGGAGGCACCAAAAGCGCTCTGTGAAGAAGGAGCTGCAGGATTCCGCGCTGCCCCGTCGTTAAGGCGCAGTGCGAGTGGTCATCTCACAAATGGAGATCGCCCGGGCGGTATTCTCTCCTTTGGCGTGATTTTGCATGCTTTAGAAATATAACCGGTACTTTGAAGAGTCGTGCTAAGAAAATGAAGGAAGACGCCTTGCTGAGCCGAGCACGAAGCTGTTGAATACGAAATTATTTTCGAGAAGGGCATGCGTGATGTAATGAAGGCAAACGTGCTGAAAATAGTATATAGGGTGTGGTTGTATTGACTGCGATGTTTGTGTGCTTCGTTTCCTGTCTGTCGTGCATAATATAGCAGAAACGTTTCTTTCAAACGATCCCCCACCCCCCCGACCGCCCGAATTCTTAACTCGGGTGTGTCGATCAGTGGTTTCAAGAAGATGATAACCACTCGCTTCTTTGCGTATAGGAGAATGCCTTTGGTATTAATGAGAACGGCTCTTTCGTCTGTCCCGTTTTCCAGAACTGTATTGGCACATGTAGAATCATCTATTTTCTTCCATAACATCGCCATGTTTTGCGGATGGATTTCCCTGGGATCTCCAATGAAATGCAGTAACCTTATCACACCATGTACTGCACTCAAGCTCCTTTACACATCCACCGGCGCTTTTCCACCGGGCTAAGATCCAGGTCAATCAGGCTGTCCACGGATAATGCAACGCCGTCAGATAGCAACGTCACTTATCATGCCTTGAATGTGGCAGAAGAACGGGTAACCGTCCCGCCACTGTCGAGCGTCATTTCCGTCGGCACCGAAGCACCTACCAACTTACAAGGCGTCATCGAAAGCGACCAGCGCTTGCTCCTAAACCGTCAGATGTGCGTCGCAAGAGGCATAGCCAAGCTGCATAACAGCGAAGCCAAGGTAATGGTGACGAACTTCAGCAACGAATACAGGCACCTCAATGGGGGTACGATGGCAGCGCACCTAAGTGAATTTGTGGAAGCAATGCCTTCACCCTCACCGATCCTCGGGGACCCGCTACGACGACCGCAGTGTCCGCGCCCGCCTTCGACGTCAATCAAGGCCTTTCCAGGCAGCAACAAAACGAGGTCAAGGACTTACTCCAGCAATACCAGGACTGCTTCTCGTCGTCATCGAGGCTTCGTCCGACCCCTCTCGCGAAACATCGCATCATAACCGACGAATACGCCCATCCTCTCCGTCAGAGCCCCTACCGAGTTTCGGCACGGGAACGCGACGTTCTCAAGGGACAACTCGACGAAATGCTGCGTGTCGACATCATTGTCGTCGCGCAGCGGCTAGTGAAGAAGAAGGATGGAACCTTACGTTTTTGCGTCGATTATCGTCGCCTGAACAAGATCACGAAGAAAGACGTCTATCCTCTCCAACGGATTGACGATGCCTTGGATCGACTGTGATCAACACGGGAGTACCAACTTTCGTCCGCCGTGGATCGTCCGGAACGGTGATCGACCTGGCCTTGGTGCCGGAGCGCTGTTCATACGAGTGGAAGCGCGACGCTGACACTGCCGGGTCTGATCACTATCCCATCACCCTGTCTCCCAGCCATCCCAGCCGTGGTGCGGTGCGCGAATACAGTGTAGTGCGGTGGCCGCTCTTCCGTGAGCTGTGCGACTCGGTGCGGCGCAGCAGGGACTTCTTCGAGCACATCGCCGAGTTAAAGGGGCTTTACGCCGAGTGTGCCGAGCGCGCCTCCAAGCGCTGTGTTGTGACCGCCGGCTCTCCCGTCCCCGACATTAAACTGTTGAACCTTCGCGCGGTTCGGCGGCGTGCGCAGCGACGTGCTATTCGCTCTACCGCGGGCGGTGCGTGGACACTACAACCGGCTGGACGCGGTGTGCCGACGTCACGCGCGGCGGTTACGTAAACGCAGCTGGACGGGTGTGTGCTCCTCGTTGAGCGACCGTCGCCGCCGTGGTCGCGGCTGACGCATCATGCGGGTGATGATCCAGCCGAAAGTGCCGCGCCTGCCTGTCCTAGCCATTGCCGTCGCGCGCGGCATCACTGAAGCTGGACTCGGCGAGCTACTGGCGTCCTGCTTTAAACCCCCGCTGCTGCCCCAGTGCGTTGTGCGCGCCACCAGCCCCTCCACGCGGTCCCTCCCGCCAATCGAGCCGGCACTTGCAGCTGACGTGCGCGCCTTGTGTGAGGTCGACTTCACTCTCTCCGAACTGGAAAGAGTCCTGCTTCGGAAACGGAAGCGCAGCGCGTCTGGAGCTGATCGCATCCCGCATCAGCTTCTCAGAAACCTGGACGCTTCCCAGCACCCACTCTTGCTGGAGGCGTACAACCAGGTTTTCTCCAGCGGCCGCCTCCCAGATCAGTGGCGCTCGGCCGTTGTGGTCCCTGTTTTGAAGCGAGGTACACCGCCGCGGGGAACTGAAATCCTACGGGCCTATCTCGCTCACCTCCGTGGCTGGGAAAACCATGGAGGGAATGGCACTACACCGCCTACAGTGGATCGCAACGGCGCGCGGCTTCTTCCCGGCAGAGCAATGTGGCTCCGAACTAATCGGGCGACTGCCGACTGTCTCGCCGCTGGGGTGAGCACGCTCGAACAGGCGCTGCACGACAGGGAGATGGCCATCCTCCTCCTCCTCGACGTGAAGTCGGCATCCGACTCGCTGCCCCAGGATTCCATCCTCCTCGCAGTGCGCGCTGTCGGTGTTGAGGGCAAACTATGTTTGAAGTTTGAAGTTTGAAGTTTATTTCATTAATTCCAACATACAATCGTATCCCGTGGTACAGTGGGGAAGGGGTGGCGAAAAGGCAACTGAATGCCTGACAATGCGCCAGTCCCCGCCCAGACCTTCCTCGCCGATGTGCAGGCCTTCCTCGCCGACCGATCGTTCTGTGTGCGCGTGGGGAAAGCGATGAGCTCGCCGCGCTTGGTGAACTCGGGCGTGCCACAGGGAAGTGTGCTCAGCCCATTTCTGTCCAACCTAGTGCTCGCACCCCTCATCGAGTCCCTCCCGAGCACGGGCGGCTTCCCTGTGCGAGCGGTGATCTACGCCGACGACGTCGCCTTTTACGCGCGGGGTCCCACGCGGCAGTGCAGCGGGGTGCGTGCGTGCATGCAGGACGCCCTCCAGCGTGTCGCCGGATTCTTCGACAGCATTGGCCTCGCGTTGTCGCCCTCGAGGACCGAGGCCCTCGTTGTGCACCCTCGTGCAGCTCAGCGTCGCACCTTGCCGTGCCTCCAGCTCCATGGTGCGCCAATCTCCTGGCGAAAGTGCGTCCGCTACCTCGGGCTGACGATTGACAATCGCCTACGGTTGTCCCCCACGGTGCGGCGCTTTCGGCAGGACTCTCGTCGCGTGGAGGGCGCTGTGCGAGGGCTGCTGGCTCGTGGGAACGGCTGCCCTCCCTCGTTTGCGTGTACCATCTACTAGGCGATGGCGCTGTCCCTGGCGTTCTACGCCCTCTCTCTCTGCAGTGTGCCTGTGCTTCATTCGCGCCTGATTGACCGGAACCATCGGCGAGTGCTCCGCATGTGCCCGCAGCTCCCGTGTGGCGGGCACCCTCGCGGAGGCTCGTGCGTGGCCCCCATCTCTCACGGCTGACATGCGTGTACTGTGCCATATCGAGAGGCTCCATGGGGCGCCTGGTGCCGGCCCCCTCCTCGACAGACTGCGGTGGGTGCCGCACTCGCGCGTGGGGCGGATGGTCGAATTTTACGACAGCATTGTGGTCGATGACCCCGTGACCTGTGCACGTTGGCCGTCACCCCACCGCAGTGTCCATTTGCGCGCTTGTGTGAACCTCACAGGGGTGAGCACAAAATGTCACACACCTCACGGTGCCATCGCGCAGGAGGCGGCGGCGCGAATGCAAGACGACTTCGCCGGCAGGCTCCATGTCTTCTCCGACGGGTCAGTGCTGCAGGACCGCTCCGCCGCTGCTGCCTGCACGGCTCCCGAGCTCGGCGTGGACAAGCAGTGCCGACTTAGCTACTGCCCTTCCTCTACGACAGCGGAACTGGTCGGGCTACAACTGGCTGCTGACCGCCTCCTTGAGTCACCGGCCGTTACGAGCGCAGCGATTTTCTGCGTCTCAAAGCCGGCATTGCGCCTGCTCGCGAGGGGGGAAAGCGGCCCGCCGCTCGCCCAACGAGTCGCTCACAGTCTGCTGTCCTTACGGGAGTGCGGATACGACGTCATCCTGCAGTGGCTACCCGCACGCGTGGGCATCGCGGGAAACGAGGCAGCGGACGAACTCTCTAAGCGCGCCCACTCTGCCGACATCCCGCTGACCGATTGCGCCAGTTCGCACGACTCTGCGTTCATCAATTTTCGTAGGGAACTGGCGCGATCCCACCCTGACTCGCGCATCACCGACGGCTGCCCGCCACGCCCACTACCCGCGACCGGTTTCACTCGGCGCGAGCGTGCGCTTCTCTTTACCCTTCGAACCGGCGCGGCGTGGGCAGCCGAACGCCGTCATCGACTTCGTGGCGCCCTCTCTCCCGCGTGCATAGACTGCGGGGAGGTGGAAACCCTCGCACTCCTTTTGAGTGGCTGCCCTGCCTTCGCCTCCGCTCGGGAACAGTTGTGTGCCACCTATCGCAAACACGACCTGTCGTGCTCAACACTACAGGATTTGTTGCACCTGGCTGGTTGCAATGAACGTCGCCGCTCCGCTCTTTCCGCCCTCCTCAACTTCATCGAGGACACGGGGTTGGCCGGGCGGCTATGACAAACTAGCGTGTGTTTTACGTGTCGAGCTTGATGAGTACCTGTGCCTTGTTCAGCATGGTGCCTATGCCCGTGTCTCCCTCTTCTCAGTCCTACTTTATTTTTTTCTCTGCTTTAGTCCCCCTCTCCCATCCCCCGCACAGGACGGTTGAGGTGTCCTCCTCGACCGCGCCACCGCTGCTGCCTGCACGGCTCCCGAGCTCGGCGTGGACAAGCAGTGCCGACTCAGCTACTGCGCTTCCTCTACGACAGCGGAACTGGTCGGGCTACAACTGGCTGCTGACCTCCTCCTTGAGTCGCCGGCCCTTACGAGCGCAGCGATTTTCTGCGACTCTAAACCGGCCTTGCGCCTGCTCGCGAGGGAGGAACGCGGCCCGCCACTCACCCAACGAGTCGCTCACAGTCTGCTGTCCTTACGGAAGTGCGGATGCGACGTCGTCCTGCAGTGGCTACCCGCACACGTGGGCATCGCGGGAAACGAGGCAGCGGACGAACTCGCTAAGCGCGCCCACTCTGCCGACATCCCGCTGACCGATTGCGCCAGTTCGTACGACTCTGCGTTCATCAATTTTCGTAGGGAACTGGCGCGATCCCACCCTGACTCGCGCATCACCGACGGCTGCCCGCCACACCCACTACCCGCGACCGGTTTCACTCGGCGCGAGCGTGCGCTTCTCTTTACCCTTCGAACCGGCGCGGCGTGGACAGTCGAACGCCGTCATCGACTTCGTGGCGCCCTCTCTCCCGCGTGCATAGACTGCGGGGAGGTGGAAACCCTCGCACACCTTCTGTGTGGCTGCCCTGCCTTCGCCTCCGCTCGAGAACAGATGTGTGCCAGCTACCGTAAACACGGCCTGTCGTGCTCAACACTACAGGACTTGTTGCACCCGGCTGGTTGCACTGAACGTCGCCGCTCCGCTCTTTCCGCCCTCCTCAACTTCATCGAGGACACGGGGTTGGCCGGGCAGCTATGACAAACTAGCGTGTTTTGAGTGTTTAAGCTAGCGTGTATTTTAAGTGTTTAAGTGTCTTTTAAGTGTTTTAAGTGTCGAGCTTGATGTTTACCTATGTACAGTATGGTGCCTACGCCCGTGTCTCCCTCTTCTAGGTTCTGCTTTATCTTTCTTTCTCTGTTTTAGTCCCCCTCCCCCATCCCCCGCACAGGACGGTTGAGGTGTCCTCCTCGACGAGAGACAGTTACTATCCTGTGCTTTTCTCTTCTTTTCAAATAACGAATCTCTCTCCTCCTCGACGAGGGACAGTTACTATCCTGTGCTTTTCTCTTCTTTTCAATTAAAGAATCTCTCTCTCTCTCTACAACGCAAAGTATTTTCCGTCAATGGACCTCAAAACCGGCAACAGGCAAATCAAAGTAGACGAGAGAGACCGAGAGAAGACCGCCTTCATAACACCAGACGATACCTGCGACGTTCCAACGGGTTATGGACACAGTATTGGCAGGCTTGAAGTGGCAAACTTGCCTCGTCTACTTGGACGACGTAGTCGTGTTTGCTTCCAGTTTTGACTAACACCTCCGGCGCCTTGAAGCCGTTCTCCAGGTAATCAAAGCCTCCGGACTTTGACCTCACCGTCGTCTACAAGAGCCGACGAAGGCACTTCGACGCCGACTGTTTGTTTCGCGCCCCCGTCGATCTGCCGCCCCAGAGTGGCCAGGACGATGACTCTTTCTTGGGACCCATAATATACCGACGAATTCACGGAACACCAACAAGCTGACCCAGAGCTCAAGAGCCTCGTGGACTACCTGGAAGGCAAGACCGTCGCCGTGCCAAAAGTATTCGCAATGCCCACGGACTATAGGGGGCGCACTGGGCGATCCAAGATGGCTGCCCGGAGGAGGGTCGACCCGTCTGAAGAGCGTCTGCTAGCATGTGCAAAGATAGGACGTGCGGACATAAGCCCCGTGCCGCTTTTCCCGGATGAAGTCACGAGCTGCACTGAAGTGTATATCAGACCAAAATACTTGCTTAAATCAGAGACAGCACCAAATGCCCGCAACCTTAACATTTGCTGCGACGTGAAGGGCTGTTTCAGCCCGTGTGCGTGCACCAACGATGTGTTGCGAGATCCTGTGCGTTCTAGGGAAAGCCAGTGCGTGTAACGGAATTGGCGTATTAACTAGACGACGCTCCGAGGTACGTACCGAGCCTGCCTGGCGTATTTCATGCTGTAGTGCGCAGCTAGCGGCTAACGCTATGGATTTGCTGCTGGGCACCCCGCGTTGAACGTGACGATGGTTTTAAAACATGTAGCGCCGTCACCATTACTTTCGTTGTCAGGAACGCGGACTTAGCAGAAAGCAATCACATCTTTGTGGCGTTGAACTTCGCAATCAGTTGCATTTGGGCAGAAACCAAGCCTCAAGTCGACATTTACCAGTCGGACGCTCCTGAATCTAGTCCCGTTTTTGCTACCGCGACCCACCGATCCGATCGCAGCTTTGTGCTACACGGATGTGCTATCAATCGAAATCCACGCATTAGAATCGAACTTATAGGTCCCACCTGAGTGCTGTCGTTTCAGTGGGTCGGTTGCGCGACATTTAAGGTGTCGGTTGCGCTAGTAAGATGACGAAATCTGCTGCTGTGTGCGTGGGGAAAAAAAATTGACGGCAGATCCACGAGGTGAATGATGATGAGACTGGGCGAAGCTCCTGGAAGTAATCATCGGTTAAACCGTGAAATTTCTTCCGTTAATTCGCCCGATGAAAATGACGTGAAACGATTGATTAAATGTTTTATCAAACTTTTATTGCTGGTTTCCGTTGTCCTTTCATTATGACCGCTTTGTGGTCGGTGAAATGTAAGCTAAGTGGTTCTTGCACTGGTTGCAGATGAAAACCATTGCTTTACCTGGCGTCTTTCGTTAAGCAGCTGGCGTCTTTTCGTTTTGCTTTAGAAACATCTGGCGTCTTTCGTTAAGCAGCTGGCGTCTTTTCGTTTTGCTTTAGAAACATCTGGCGTCTTTTCGTTTTGCTTTTAGAAAACATCTGGCGTCTTTCGTTGGTTTATTTCATCAATCAACGGCGTTTTGAACAAAATTTTTATTGTTTAATCACGCACAGGAGAAATCTCACCAGGCACTACCTTGGAGGTAAACAATGGCTGCTACTGGGAATGAGAGACAGCAGAAGTCGGCTTTTAACACTTCTACTTCTACTAACGTTTCCTATTGGAACATGCCAATGGCTGCTAATTGGGAATGAGAGACAAGAATTCGGCTTTTAGTTAACGCGTACGCTGCGAATTTTTTTTATTGTTCAACAACGCACAGGAGAAATCTCCCACCGGCACCACCTTGGAGGTCAAAGCGTAAGACTGGTTACGCACTACGACTACGACTACGACTACGACGAGGGACGAACGGGTGCCGCTTTAAGGAGCTTCGCCCCTAAAGAAACAAACACAGGTCCCCTGCCATTTACATAAGTGAAGTTGGGGCTAAATATAAATGGACGCCCCAGTCATGGCATTTCACCTCTCCTTAAGGCACTTCATGTAATTTGCACTTCACATGTTTTTTATTAAGAATGTGTCCCTGTTGTTCCGCGGCATGCTCTCTTACTGCGCAGTCTGTATACTGATATCAGTTGCCCTTTATGAGCAGCAATGTAAAGTGACACTTTCTCATTAAGTTCATTAAATCTACTTCGGTCAAATTCCACTCTGAATGTTTGCTTGGAGTCTTGCTCTGCAACATCAAGATCAGTGTTCGTGCCAGGTGTGCAAAAATATTTTTTGGCATTTCTAATGTTCAAAATTTTATTGGGTTGTGTTAAAATTTGCACATTTAAACTTGCCTGAAAGCTCATTCTTGTGGCCACAGGGCAGTTTTCTGTAGATTTACCTTAACAGAGATACCTAGTGGGTGCACGACGATAATCAAAAAACTTTATTTTAATTCTGTCATAGAGAAAGGACTGTGGCAAAAAGCTCTCATTGAAACACTTGACTAGTTCGCAGCACCGTACAAAAAGAAAATAGTCACAGCAGTAACAGTACACCGATAAGTAAAAATAATAGTTTGAAACTTCACAGTTAATGTGCAGCAAGGCTTACACGATAATGAAGTACAAATGTAAAATTTATACTAGTAGTGCAAGGTGATAAAACGACTTATTTGCAGAGAAGTACTGCTAGAGATAAGAACATAGTGCACGGGATGTCCCGTCTTTGTCAGCCAGCCTGGCACATTCATTACCGTAATGGTAACCTGTCTCATGACAGCAATACAGCAGAAATGCTTACGAATGGCTGCGGCGGTGGTAGTGTGGTTGTGGTGTTCGGCTTAATTTTAAGAAGAATGTGTGCTCAATCCTAGCCATCGTGGTCCCCTTTTCAATAGAAGTGAACATTCTCGAGGCCCCTATGCTCTGTGCTATCAGTGCACGTTAAAGAACTCCAGGTGGCCAAAATTTTCAGAGCTGTCCACTACACTGTGCCTCAATCATATTGTGGGTTGGCATGTAAAACCCCTGCGATTATGAACATGTTTAAGAATCCACCACTTCAGCACTGACACGTAATTGTACTCTGCAGCTGTATCAAAAAGCTTGAGAAACTGGCAAGAAAAAGCTGTATTTTTTTCCACGTTAATGATTTTGTTGCAATACTGAAGGGTCCTTCGTTGAGGGGAACAGTGTGTGTGGCTTGTGCTC
>JABSTT010005752.1:0-15591 GCA_013339685.2 Hyalomma asiaticum | reverse complement strand
GACCGCTGCGCAGTTCGTTCTTGCGCGACGAGGCAGGGCATGTGTGGAATTTTGCTGCCCTTTCATAGCCTCGCATTTATGACTCTTGTCACATCCACGCAATTCAAAGCCATTTACTAGCTGAATCTGTGATTGGTAATCTTGTGGAATTTATTATTATTATTATTATTATTATTATTATTATTATTATTATTATTATTATTATTATTATTATTATTATTATTATTATTATTATTGTATAGGCGAGCGCGCTAGCGACCCGTCGATCAGATCACTTAGCTACCTCGAATCTGTAGCCATAGGGCGGCAAGCTGCAGCATTACTGCCTATTCCACCTTGGACAACGCACCTTGAATGAGTAAGTAGAATAAAAAATCGTCACTTCAGCTTCAATGCGGAGCGACGACAGCGGGAAGGTACACGTAAGACGCGCCACCTGTTTGGAGCGCCGACGGGGACAATGTGTCAGACGGACCACGCGCAAAAAACGCCGACAGGGATAAACAAGCGGACCGCCACCACCGGGAAGACTGCGACGACTCTACCGACCTTGGCCAAGCGGGCGTGCGCACTGGCGCGTGTGGTGACCGGAGATTTCAGCTTCTGCAGGCGGCCGCTTGGAGGCAAGGCGCAAGTGAAAATCGCAACAAAAATACGTCTCTCGTTTTTTTAAAGCAGCTTGTTGTATTCGTCATTCCCAGCAGTTGAACTTTTGTTCTGACGCAAAAAAAAAAAGCACCGCCAGCTTTTGTGTTCGTATCGATTCAATGTAGCCTCGTAGTGGGCCATGTTCTCGCAGTTCCAAGTTGCTCGTATGTGCAGATCGCAAAGTAGGTGTTATCAAAAGCGCAGTTCCTGGGAAGATTTCAAACTCTCTCTCTCTCTCTCTCGATTGTACATGTATGTATGTATGTATGTATGTATGTATGTATGTATGTATGTATATGTATGTATGTATGTATGTATGTATGTATGTATGTATGTATGTATGTAGACCGCGCGCTCACCATGAGATAACCTGTGAAGACACCGGGCTGTTATTGTGTGTAACTTATTGCTGAGCGTGTTGTGCACTGTGTGAGGAACGCAAAGCTGTGCTCTCAGTTTCGTAAGATACAGTGCTTTCAGGGATTTGTGTTTCGTTTGTTCGTAAATAATAGTAAAGTGGAGCAGCTGTAACCTTTTATGCAACACTTCGCAAAATAGCTACGGAGACTGTGGACATGAAGCAGAAGGTTAAAACAGTGATGCAATTAACGCACCATTGTCCATTGCTGCGTTCCGACCCTCACGAAAGCGATATTATTGTCGGCTTCGGGAGAATCGAGAGGCGGTCGTTAACGACCGAAGACTTGGCCGTCATATAGCCATTGGAAATAAGTACACTCTTAAACACGGTGAAAGATCGCCGCATATTAGCGCGCTCACACATCCAACACACCAGCGTCACGGAAGATCGCTTTGAACTTCCGCCCAAGTGGAGAGGCGCGTTCCTAGTGCTCCGTCTTTCAAGCAACATGACAAAAGCAGACCATAATGGCCTGTGCCTGGTGTGGGCAGAAGCCCTGGCCCACCATGATGGATCGAAACCTGGCCTGTTCAACGTGGACACCTGCGGCACACACCATGGGGAATGGTACATGGCCGATGTCGTCCATGAGGACGGAACGGATAGGGGGCTCACTTCCCGTGCCCGGAACATGACCCATGCGGAGGAAGTCGCCACATGGCAGCTTGTCATTTTAAACCGAAAACTATCCTCTCCGACTCGCGAGAGCCCTATTGAAACATCGAAAACGGATATGTCGCGTACCCAGCCTGTCGATTATTGAAACATACCGACTGTCACGGGAGCCCCTCACCTCGCCGTTTCGGGCTCTTTTCGCACATGGTACTATAACGAAATGAGACAGCCGACGCCGACGTCCGCGCGCTCTCTTGCCGTGCATTCGTCCTGGACTCCCCCGATCAGGAAGACCTCGAATTCAATGCAGTATATTCTTTCCGCGAAGTTGTTCACTACCAATCCGACTACAACCTTTATCCTCGCCAAGTATAAAGGCATAAAGGAGTACTGACGCGATTTTGATGCGATGCAGAATGGATATTTTTTATGTTTTACGCATGGATTGTTAACGCTCTCCACACACCTGAGGCAGAATACACGTTTAAAATGGCTTAATTTTATCTTAAGTTTTTCGTCCCTCGGCGTATGCAAGCCACTCCCATGGCGACGAACAAAACGATGAGGTGTTAACACGGTCGCCCAAAAATCACCGAAATCGCTTTCAGACTGGCTGGGCGAGAATGAAATCATCGTTATTTGTATACACGACGTGCAACTGACAGTAGACGACAGAATTGCTGTGACTCAATCGCGATTTGCTGTCCTCAGGAGACCTAGACCTACCGTGTTGGCACATCACTATGATACCTCCCGCTTGAAATGGAAACCGAAATTGGGCACTGACACGAAAATTTTCGTCTGCTGTTTTTTTCGCGGCAATACGTAGCTGGGGACCTGCTAACCATAACACGGCACATCATTTGCTCCAGCGCGCGTCAGATAATTATTTACGGCCTGTTTATTACCCACTAGTTTCAGTTTTGGTTTGGGAGAGCTCAAAAAAAATTACAGCATATCCACGGAGTGAATGATGGTGAGTGGGCGAAGCTCGGGATGTTCATCGTAGATCGTGCCGAGTTCCGGATTAATTTAGTTAACGCGCACGCTACGAATCCTTATGGTTCAACTACGCACAAGTGAAATCTCCCACCGGCACTTCATTGCAAGTCAAGTTCCAGTGCCTATATATGTATATATGGGTGGCCGGTGAACGCTTCTCCAACGCAAGCAGTCGGTATTTCTCAATCAAGAAACTCGCTAGGAGACGCTGCCTGCGCCAACGTTGTCTCTCGCGGGTGAGGATTGATTGATTGATTGATTGTGGTTCGGTTAGGAAGGGACGCTAATTTCTGCAGCCCATGTAGGGAGCACGGCTAAGCGTCCGTGGGGGTAGGGGAAAGGGAGTGAAAGAGATAGGAGAGAAAGGCCGTACTGGAGGGCTCCGGAAATTTAGACCACCTGGGGTTCTTTAACGTGCACTGACAACGCACAGTACACGGGCCTCTGGCATTTTCGCCTCCATCGAAAATGCCACCGCCGCGGCCGGGATCGAACCCGCGTTTTTTGGGTGGCAGCCGAGTACCGTAACCACTACACCACCGCGGCGGACAACGGGTGAGGGCGCGTTCTCCTTCTTTGCGAGCTGGTACAGCGTTCATTTAAGAAAGAGCGTTTCCATCAACGCGCGCCTTTCGCTCTCTCTCTCTCTCTGTCTCTCTCTCACAAGACAGCAGATGGAAGAGTAAGAGAGAGAGAGGCACGCGCTCGCCCTCGGCGAGCGCCGGCGCGTGCGTGCCTCCCGGCAGGCACGCGCCGGTGGTTACAAACAAACGATAATGGGGACGAACGGGTGACGCCATAAGGAGCTTCGCCCCTAAAAACGTCTGGCGTCGCCGGCGGTCTACTAACGCAGCCGCAGCGAATAAGCAATGGCGGCTATGACGCCATCATTGCTAGCTGCACTGTCGGAGCTCGGCTGTCGTGGTGACGTCGCGGAAGTTGGGGGTCCCCTTCAGGTCACCTTTGCTGTTGTCGATGTCGCGATGTATGGCGTCTAGCGCTCGATTGCGCATGCGAATCTTCAATATTCATTTAAATTACCTTCGGAGCTGCGTTCGCCATTGAGATTTGGTAGATGACATCTGTATGTCCACGAAAATCGATCCCGCAGGCTATCTTAGCAGCGAAATTTTGGTGTCAGTGCCCCTTTAAGGTAGTCGTATAAAAAATATAATGGTTTCATTCCGAGGCAACACGACACTATCTTTAGGGAAATGAGACGGCGGAAGAGATCATCCTGTTACGCATCTTCGATAACCCGCAACTCCAGATTCTTCCTATAAGGCTAATGGGTCTAAACGCGAGCCATGGCGACCACCTTAGTGGGCGCAAAGTTACCGAGAATCATGAAATTCAAATGTATCCCGTACAACTCCTTTCCCTGCCGAGAGAGGATTGAGACGTGCTACAACTGTAGAGGTACCGGACAGGGAGCCGACGTCTGCTGTAAACCCCCAACACAGTGGTGCAGCCGTTGCAAGGAAGAGCACCCACTGCAACTGGAGAGAGAAGCCCCCGGCTGTCAAGCACACTGAATCATCGGCGACGGCGCCCACGCCACTTCCAGGCGCAACTGTAAGCAACGCTTCATTAGCAAGCGCAAGAAGGCCCTACCTCCATCACCCCCACTGACTTTCACGAGCAACAGGTACAGACCACTGCTTGTTAGATGACGATCAAAAGTCGACGAAGACTTTAGCGGCAACATTAAAGAGACGAAATCCGCGAGCCACCATTCAAGAGCCCGACATTGATCTGCCAGCCGAGAGCGTAGCACCAGCCGCTCCAGGGAGAGGACAGCCTTTTTCCCATTTATGCATAGCAGGGTGCATTGCATTTCCCTTAACCCGGCAATATTTCCTCAAAGAGATCAGCTTGCTCGCAGTGAGCCCTTTCTGAGAATTAAACTACAAGGATCCTCTGAAAATTTGACTTCGAAGCGACCCCTACCAGGTTTTTTTTTTTTTTTGCAACGAATGCATTTTGTCAGTTATTGCATATGCTACCCAACTATGAAGGAGTCGATTGAGCAATAAATGTTACTTCTGAAGATGAACTAGTGCATTTTATATCGCACACTTCTTACGTATTTATGTATAACATACACTTATCGTTTTAATTATTGTAATTACGCATTAGTCTATATACATCGCTATACAGTTCACTGTACATGGCACACCACATTTGTGATCGTCATAAATTTATTACATTGATATCATACGTATTTTTATTCGACAGATTTAAAGCCATAAGTAAACATTTGTCCTAGCCTGACCCATACACTTGTGAGCACATTGTAATTACCATGCGTCATGCACCTTTCGCCCAATAAGAGCCTTTGCGGCAGAAGAAACATTCATCGTCATCCTCATCGTCATCACCAGCTTCATGAACAGAATGGTCTTATAAATATGGAACGTGTTAAAAACGCTATTGAGTCCAAACGTGTGCCGCTGTACTTGAAAGCCAACGATACCAGTAATTTATTCTATTTCTCAGGAAGCTACAAAAGAGATACCTAGAATACTTTGAAGAAAGAAAAGCTGTGTGAGTGTTTGTACTCCTTCTTCAGGAAACCGACCCATTTGCACAGGCTCATGCTTTAGGCAGAACAGCCTACCGCTAGGCATATTTGAATGCATAATTGTTGCCGTGCTACTGCAAGTTAAATACAATTTGTGTGAACGAATGTTTCAGCTTTGACTCAAATTCACGCATTTAACGATGCTTACGACATTACATTTTGATTAACCTTGTAGAAGTATAGGCAAACATTTTTTTGTCAGATGCTCGCAATGGCCCGTAAATATGTGTTTAGCTGCAATTGTGGGGCCTTAATTTAAATCATCATCAGCCCTCTTATCGCAAACAAATATATCCGAACGTACTGTTAAAGGGTTTTTCTGGTGGAAATGTTTTTAATGCAGTTGTACGATCTTCGCCATGCGCGGTGCAATTGCGGTGTATAGCAGGAATAATTTTTTTTCTCCCGACTAAAACGTAGCCACCGTGAATAGCAAACCGAATTCACATCATCACAGCGGAGAACGTGACGAAGAAGCAAAGAGGGTATCGATCAACTACCGCACCTGCAGACAAGCACATACCTATGCCCTTAGTTTCTAAGAACCAGTTAAGAATGTAATGAAATGCCGACTTCACTGTGATAGGGTACCAGTGCACAACAATTCTAGAATTCACTAAAGCGTATTGTTAAAATGACTACCGTATAGTGGGGAGTATTCCAAGACGGGTACACGTTCAGTATTAGGAGACGAAGACGGTAGTGGAGGCGTATATAATAGCGGAAATGTTTTGTCGATATCTCCCCTTGTGTGTCAGTCGGCGGGTGTAACCGATGTTCTGCATGTTTATTATACGATGTAGATAAGTGTATGTGTTCATGCTACGTCTAAACGTTGTGACATTGATTTTTCGATATGACATTTGTCGTATTGTATTGCTTTGTGTGCTTACGCACACATTCTATATTGCTAAAAAATTGGCGGGTCCCACGTGCAGTGGGAATCAAGGAAATTCGAAGCACGCATCAGGAACGTAAAATGGATCTGCATTGTTGTCTCGCTATACCGAGTTTGGTACATATGAAGTTAACGAAACGGCCGCAAGAGCACCATGACTGTGGCTTGTAAACCATGCCGCTCATACACGCATGTCATGATTCTAACGTTATAACCTGTCATTTACGTTCGTCATGCAGTCGCGTTGTGCCATAGCAATTTTGGTATACATCCCATTAACGAAACGCGTGGCATGTAAGTCATGCCGCTCATGACATGCATGTCAGGATTTTCATGTTATGACCTGTCATTTATGATCGTCATGCAGTCTTGTTGTGGCATACCAATTTTCGTATGCATCCCATTAACGAAACGGCAGTATAGCGCCAGGACCGTGGCATGTAAATCATGCCGCTCATGACATGCATGGCATGATTTTCATGTTATGACCTGTCATTTATGATATTCATGCAGTCTTGTGCCATAGCAATTTTGGTATACATCCCATTAACGAAACGCGTGGCATGTAACTCATGCCGCCCATGACATGCATGTCATGCTTTTCATGTTATAGCCTGCCATTTATGTTCGTCATGCAGTGATATGGCGGCATACCAGTTTTCGTAAACATCCCATTAACGAAACCGCCAGGAGAGCACCAAGACCATGGCATTTAAATCATGCCGCTCATGACATGCATATCATGATTTTCGTGTTATGACCTGTCATTTATGTTCGTCATGCACTCATGTTGTGGCATGCCAATTTTCGTATACATCCCATTAACGAAACGCGTGGCATGTAAATCATGTCGCTCATGACATGCATGCCATCATTTTCATGTTATGACCTGTCATTTATGTTCGCCATGCAGTCATGTTATGGCATATCTATTTTCGTATACATCCCATTAACAAAACGGCCAGGAGAGCGCCAATACCATCGCATGTAAATCGTGTCGCTCATGTCATGCATGTCATGATGTGTATGTTATGACCTGTCATTTATGTTCGTCATCCAGTCAAGTTGTGGCATACCAATTTTCGTATACATCCCATTAACGAAACGCGTGGCATGTAAATCATGTCGCTCATGACATGCATGTCATGATTTTCATGTTATGACCTGTCATTTATGTTCGCAATGCAGTCATATTGTGGCATACCAAGTTTTGTATACATCCCAATAACGAAACGGCCAGGAAAGCATCAAGACCGTGGCATGTAAATCATGCCGCTCATTACATGCATGTCATGATTTTCATGTTTTGACCTGTTATTTATGTTCATCATGCAGTCATATTGTGGCATACCAATTTTCGTAAACATCCCACTAGCCAAACGGCCAGGAGAGCACAAATTCGTAGGTGGCTAGATAGATAGATAGATAGATAGATAGATAGATAGATAGATAGATAGATAGATAGATAGATAGATAGATACGCTCAAAGTCGCCGAAGTTCGCTGAGAAATGCTTCGCATTTAAAACACCCAAATTGCGCTATATTTTCAATTTAGCGTGTTTTGATCGCCTGTATGAACACGCATTACATCGCTTACACGCCTTTCGCTCCTCATCTCCGTCTCCTATGCAGCGTTTATTTAACATTTCTTTAGTCAGATAGTGAACTGATTGCAGAAGTGATGCATCTGTTCACGCCCTCTAACACGGGCAGGACAACGAAACGGCTAAGAACAAACTCGTAAACTAAGACAAAACTTTATTTGCCTTCCCTGTTTGATAATTTTGTAATTTCTCCGAAGAGTCCTGAGGATGAGCCGGAGAACAATATTACTCAATATCTCTGCAAGCGCTTCGCACTCACTCCTAAAATTCCACGTTTTTCAGAAAGATGCCTGATTGGATTTTTCATGACGGATAGAGCACAGCACCTCTATGTCGGTAATATGATTGGCTTGGAAGGTTTCCAGCTCACACAATGTAATGTCTACTATAGGCCTGTGGAGGATGTATATTCGTGTAAAAGTTGAAGTCAGCATTTAAAAGTAAGTGCAAGTATTTTACATTGCCTGGATCATAGCCCTCTGTTTACCTTCGGGTTGTTTACCGACTTCAAAATTAAATGCCAAGAGTAAATAATGAAACACATTTTTTTCTTAAAATGTTCCTCAATTGTGTTTAGCGTTCTCTACTCCTAAATGAAAATTATTGCAACATAAATAAATTAAAGGTAGCGTAAATGTGAATAGCCTCTAGACTCCAGTCACCATCCACAATTAATATGTTAAAGGAAAGTCTTCAATGTGAGTGTAGTCCGTACCGAGATGTGACGTGCAGTAACATGGTGCTTCCGCGGTCCTTAAAAGCTAAAAATATTTTTCTTCTTTTGGAGAGATTATTTGCGAGATTTTTTAGCCAAATCATGAAAGATGCGTGCCGTTAACCTTTAAGTTTTCATTCGTTCTTTCAATTTTTAACCCTCGGATTTTATGGTTAAGAAGGCCCACGAAGTTTGCGACGCAAACTGATTTAGGATTTAGGAGTCTCTGTTCTACAGGGTGTTTTTTTTAGCTGCAACACATTTTTAAAATTAGAAAAACAAATCGCGGGAATGTCTTGTGTACCATTCGAGTGTACGGGTTGGCGGCCTCTAGATACAGAACAATTAGCGCACTTGTATGCATAATTAGCGAAATTACGCTAATTAAAATTTTAATTATCAGCAATTCGTGGCTATAGTAAATGAGTACTTTGGAGCCCGTCCTCGACACTACCTGTCCCAAAGATCAAATTTTGAATAGCGGAGTGCATGTCGGGGCTACGCGAACAATTAGTTCCCCGTGGCAGGCTCCTTGAAACCGAAATCGGCCGGGAAAAGCGCGTCTGTGACGTCGATGTCACCGCCCCCACGGCTTTCGTCACTCGCCCGCGGCGACCAACGCCGCAGATAAGAAGGAGATAACGCAAGCTGCTTGCGCGGCCGGAGCGGCGGTGACCACGGGCGAGTGGCGAGTGACGAAAGCCGTGGGGGCGGCGACATCGACGTCACAGACGCTCTTTTCCCGGCCGATTTCGGTTTCAAGGAGCCTGCCACGGGGAACTAATTTTTCGCGTAGCTCCGGCATGCACTCCGCTATTCAAAATTTGATCGTTGGGATAGGTAGTGGCGAGGACGGGCTCCAAAGTACTCATTTACTATAGCCACCAATTGCTGATAATTAAAAAAGTTGATTAGCGTAATTTCGCTAATTATGCATTCAAGTGCGGTAATTGTTCTGTATCCAGAGGCCGGCAACCCGTACGCTCGAATGGTACACAAGACATCCCCGCGATTTATGTTTTTCTAATTTTAAAAATGTGTTGCAGCTAAAAAAAAACACCCTGTATAAGTTGTGTAGCATCAGCGAACATGAATTTCTAGGGAAGGTAAGTGTGGAAGGAGGTAAAAGAAATGTACCTGGACAGATGAGCTTACAATATTTGCGGGGAAACGTGGGCACGTTTACGTGGTTAGGACGTGCTCAGTGGACAAACTGTGGACAACGGCTATGCCCTTCAGTTGTGTGCAGAGTGCATGAATGCACCGGCGATGATTGCGACGACGAAGGGTGAAAGCCGTGTCAGGGCACGTATGTCTGGATGAATTTATGCTCGCATGGGCAAGAGTTTGGTATTGTAGTGAATTCAGCGCTCTATCATTTGTGTAATATGTGCTCGCTGGCTAGGGCTCTGGGAAGGGCGTATCGTGTTCGGCAGATGAAATCCGGGTGCACATTAGCTCTCTTGGGGACAAAAAAGCAAGCAATAAAAGATCCCAGCCCATGCCATATGCGCAACGTGCTTGCACTAAATATCAATAAAAGTACATTATCCACTGTATATGCCAACAACACCGCAACTGGACACCTGAGCATGCAGGCTATCCACTCTGATCGCTTTGCTAAATGTGTTGCACTACATCGTGGCGGAGGTTGTTTCGTTCAGACTGGAAGGCAATCTGATTCGCAAGCTTGTCCCAAAAAAGAATGAGGTGTGCTACGGCAGATCCATTAGAAACGTTTCTTGTGCCGCGATGCTTGAAGTATACAGTGTCCAAACATAAGAGTGCTGGGAGCAATTATCTGCATAGATTCAACCGAACAAATTTAGCAGCTTAACCCGGCAAGGGTTTCAGCTATTTTTGTAGGGTGGCTGTGACAGTGCCACTGTGTAGAAATATACTTTACGTGTTAACACTCAGCGCGCCCCGCGACGTAGAGAGCGTCCAGACAACGTTCGTTGTAATACATGACCAGACCGCAGTTGCCAGGAAGACGCTGAGGTGTGGTGGTCGGGCTGGCCGTGCGGGGGCCAGTGGTATGTCGTCCTACTCCTGCCGAAGCACTGGTATGTTCTGCTGTCAGTGGCATATCGGAGACACTATCAGAGTGTACATCACTGTACGAATTACAGCTTCTCAACTTAACGAAAGGGAAGGGGTCAAGCGCTCGTTTATTTGATAGAATCAACTTGACGAACCAACAAACATTGAAGCCAGAGTGCCACACTCGTCGCCATGGCTACGGGAGGCGCTGCCTAACACTTTCAAGTTCACATATATACATAAATATCCAATAAAGCGGACGGGGGGACGACCACCTTCCTAGCTTGGCGGTAGAGCATCGGACGCGTAATCGCAAGGCCGTGGGTTCGGTTCCCACCGAAGGCAGGTTTGTCTTTTCGCCCACTTTAATTCCCTTCTACTTACCCCAAAGTTGCAATACCTGATTAGGAAATCGAATAATTTCCCCTATGCTTTCCTAGGCTTCAATTTTCACCACCTGAGGTTCTCTACTGCGCATTGACATCGCACAGTACATGGGACCCCACGTTTGGCCTCCACCGAAATACAACTGCCAGGGGCGGGATTAGTTCGCGCGAGCTTCGGATCAGCAGCCAGGTGCTACAGCCACTAGCCCATCGTGGCAGGGCTAGAAAGCCTCTGAGAAAGCAGGTTTTCACTAGGATTCCTTAATGCAATTGTTACCGGGTCACATTATTTGGCATCCACGGGGCCCTATGAGATAATTAAATGTAAAACAGAATAAAGGTCTGTTCGGTGTATGCACACCACACACATCTTCGAGTGGTGTAGTTACATAACACTGACTATGCAAGATACACATGTATTTTAAGGAACACTTGTTCAACTGCGGAGCGACAGTAGAAAAGCAATAACATGATGCTCCAAAACACCAAAACTGCACAACAAAGCTGCAGCCTTCAAGCTCTGCATGCGTTTTTTTTTCTTTTTTTAAGCGGATAGTTGCTGGGGAATACCATGTACATTTCAGATAATTCTTGTAATGTCTTTAACGACAATGATGAAGCAGCTTTCGCAAAACCAGGAATATACAAGGTTTCTCTTTAGAGCATTGACACTCTTTGCCAGGCATCAGTGCACTCGCTCGTAGCGCGGCCCTAGGAGGCGGGATTATGTCATTGGGGCTCTGAGTTAAGCAACACAACGAGCGGTTCTTGCACCCTACCTCTCCTGCTATCAGAACTTGAAGCGGCGCAAAAGCTGCTCCCGAATATTTGTCACAGCAGAAACTGTACAAAAAGGAGCGAGCGTTGGATTAGAGACACATGATGAAATTTTGCTTTGACATATGGAAAAGCGCTTCGAGATCGAGAAGCATGCATTTGTCAAAGAGGCTTGCAAAAACGACGATTTTGCGGTGTTTCTGTGAGTTAAAGGGCACACGGCCAATCTTTGAAGAAATTGAGCGGTCTGGACGTTCTAGGACGAGTGCCTTGAATGTAGATATGGCTAGAGTAAAAAGAACTTCTGGACTCTGACCATCATTTGTGTAGAATAATTGCTGAAGACCTCTGAGACGAATCGTCGACACTGAGTTCTACAATGAGTTCCTAGAATGCTTTAGCGAAACCCTGAAACGGAAAGGACCTTAAATTGATCATTACTGAAACGTGCAGTCGACAACGTTCAAGCGCACGCTGCCCTTCACGCAACCTCCTACGCGTGGCCAGGACAGAGGCTGCATTATTGCACAGCCACATGACAGCCCCGATGCGAGCACGGCAGACTTTTATCGCTCGCAAAGCTCAAAAGAAGTTCAAAAGGTCACCGTTTCGACGATTTTGCGTCATCCAGTAGGTTGTAACAATCTCTCTGCAGGTGGTTACGGCAGCTGACATCCAGGAAGCCTCTGCTGCATGGTAATCAGGTCGTTATACATTTTTAGCACGGTAACCTTTAGGTTATTTTATAGGCACACAAGAATGTGAAAATATGCTCCTTTACTAAAGGTTAAAACACTTTAACGTTTAGTAAAGGAGCATATCTTCACTATTTTGTGTACGTATAAAATAAACTAAAGGTTACCGTGCTAAGAGTGTAATTGTGCGCTCTTTCTCAAGGGGACTATATTGGAAAACCCAATAATTTCTACCGATAGTACCAATAAATTCCTTTTATCAGACTCATTACAGACATTACAGACAAACTCTGGAACTTGCCTTCGTTTCTGGCACGCCTGCCCTATTGTGGCGAAGTAGCTGATGGATTATATTGTACCCCCACGATTGCACAGGCCTGATTCCTTTCAACTATAATGTCATTCGTAATCCAAGTGAAATATCGTGGCGACGGTGCGTGTTATTCTTCTTCATGAAAAAAGAGAAGTTGAAAATGAGTCAAAATTCATGATGTCACCTGAGGAGAGTCAACTCTGCGCACGCGTGTAACCCCTGGAATGACTTCCTGGCTACTTTCCTTCCACCAAAATTGACATCGCGTGCGTTAAGGCGACTCTTGATATTTAAGAAATTTTTTAATTAAGCGCGCATTGAACAGTGTCTCATACCTAGGAGAAGAGCTGGAGTACGTTCTACCGCGATTATGAGCACTGATGGACAAATATCCGCCTCTCTCGTTGGCATGCATGCAGAATCTAACGAAAATTTAGATGGCATGGTGTCGGCCACAGATGTAACACTCCATTCGTCAGCATCAAAAGATCTCGCAGTAAACCCCCGCAGCCCCGGCGGCTATGTGGGACCCTTGAGAGGCGGGGGAGGAGGACATCGGGGCACCCTATGGGACCCCTTGTCGTGGGGCCATCTCTGAGTGTTTGAGGGAAGCCTAAGGATCGGCCGCTGCGGCACCGAACAACATCTTGTCGCGTCGCGCGGAGTGTCAACCCCTGAAGCTATCCTTACGCCGTGGGCAACACTCAAGAGCAAGTTTGTGTGTTTGGAATCTTACAGTTTCTAGAGACCGAAAAAGTGTTGAAATCTTTACATTAAGGTTTTTCTCGAATGTTATACGTAGGATTAGCCATAGTACAGGTCAGCAGAATTGTTCCCTTGGTATGATGGGGCTATTCGCTGCAAGCTACAGCAGGATGCTTGGACATCATCTGACCAGGCCAGATAAGCGCGACTGTTTTCATTTTGCGCGATAGCGTTCCTAGATCAGGTGTGTATGAAATTCAAGGAAATGCATCTAGTAAATAGGGCAGAAAACGCCCTTCTTGCATACAGGGTTGAATAAGCCCATCAGTTTTGTCTGGCGAAGGAAGTCATAGCGGAGTCAATGTACTCGTTGCTTTACTCGTTCTTTTTGCGCGTGGGCGATGAGTCATCGTACATCACAGAAATTCATTTTTTTAAAATTAAGAAGGATCTCTCTCATCGGTCCAGGAGGAAGCCGTAAAAATGTGCTGATAAAAGCACAGTAACATGGTATCCAAATGCAAGGCCCGCCGCCTGAGTGCTGTGTTCGTCAGAGCCTTATCACAAGAATAGAGAGTCATACTGCTCTTTAAGAGCAAGGGCATGCTAATTAATGAAATATAACGTTATCACTTTGGACATTATATCGAACTCATTTTTTTTTCTTGTAAAAATGGTCAGGTCAAATATCCCGTATTTTCACTGCACGAACCTCACCGCTCCAAAGCGTATTTAACACCCTTTTTTGCTGCATATAAATGAACCAACAGGTTAAATTGCCAATGATAACATTATAAAGTTTGCTTTACTTCTTTAATATGTGAATTTTATTCCATACGATTATCCTATGGATGCAGCGCGCCTCAACAAAGGTTAATGGTATTAAAAAGACCTTGTATATTGCGAAATCATTATGACACTCAGCGCTCTGTCACGGTCCTGCGTACATAACCCCGCTCCCACAAAAAAAAAAAAAAAAGGAAAGACGAACTGAACTTCAAACGCGGAATAAACTGAACACTTAGGGTGCACAAACGTGGGCGGAAGACGAAAGTTTAATTGCATTTTTCCACGGAAAAAGAACCTTTGACCTTCGCAAAGAGCTAAACAACTAGTTTCTTGTTTGTGAAGAAAGCCGAACTCTTAACATTTAAGGCGGTATATATCGTAGATTGAGAGCGGGAATTATGCTTTAAAGATGTATTCGTTATTAAAATTATGTTTATGTGTACGAACGCGCTTATGTGCACATTTTTGGTGGTATTCAAGTCACAAGGCTGTCAGAGCCGTCGACGCGGAAACGTACTCCTACATACAGGAGAAAGGGACGCCATATTTTCTTTTATCTGCGCACGTCCAAATCATGCATTCTTAATCATATACCCCAAGGCGTGGTTATGCCGCCATGGTGTACCTGTGGTACTCGGCTGCTGATAAGAAGGTCGCGGGATCAAATCCGAACGCGACGGCTGCATTTTTACGGAGACGAAATATTGAGGTGCGTGTACTGTGCGCTGTCAGTGAACGTTAATGAACCTCAGGTGGTCAAAATTTCGGGAGCCCTCCACTACGGCGTCTCTCATAATCATAGCTGGTTTTGGGACGTAAAACCCCAGAAATCAGTCACTCAACCAGGGCACGGTTTGACAACGTGAGTTTCAGTAATCAAGGAACCCTTCCTCTATCTGAAAAATGGGGGAGTGCGAACCTTGACGCATGCATGACTTCTTTCTTTCTACCCGTCTGTTTGCGTTCTGTGTTTCTTTCCCTTCTCTTTTTTTTCTTGCTGCACTCCTCGGCCTCTGTTTCTTTCCTTGTTTATTTCTATCTCTGGCTCTGTGTATCTTCCTTTCCTCTCTTGTTAGTTTGTTTGTTTCTTGCTTGCTTGCTTTCGTTCATCCGTCCCTTGTTTCACAGTGTTTTAACACGAAAAAGCAATCCTCTCTGCTCTCGAAGAGATAGGAGTGGGTGGTCGAACGTTTCGCTGGATACGGAGCTATCTCTCTATGCGTTCCTTTTTTGTAAGCACCGAAGATGGCCGCACTTCTCTACATTATAGCTGCCGCGGTGTTCCCCAGGGCGGTGTACTTAGCCCTGTGCTATTTAATATCACATTAATTGCTTTGCTTCAGCACATTCCCAGCACGGTCAGGCCGTCAATGTACGCTGATGACATCTGCGTAT
>JABSTT010005751.1:0-15960 GCA_013339685.2 Hyalomma asiaticum | reverse complement strand
AGCCATGCATCGTCTAACCAAGAACAAAACAAGAAAATAAAAGTTGATTTGCATATATACACACACTGCTTCTCACGTCTTTCATGATGTACTGCGCGAATTGCACGGAACATTCACGGTTTACCGATGATTCCCTCCGGAGCTTCGCCCACTCACCATCATTCACCCCGCTGATATGCTGTGCTTCTTTAGCATGGCAGCCGAGTACAGTAACCACTACACCACTGCTGCGGACTGCGTTTGTTCTTTGCCCATATCAAATGCCTCCTCAAACTGCATCGTCTTGTGCCTATTTTTGCTGCATGCCCTCGAGAACGCCCGGCGCACCCGCCGCCTATGCCCTCTTTCAATGTCAAACACGCCTTCACACTATAGTGCCTAGTATTCAAACCTCTCCCAGTTGGCCATCCACCTGAACGCGGTCGTGGACACCTCGTGCAAGTGATGATGATGATGATGATTGTGGTTCGGTTAGGAAAGGACGCTAATTTCTGCAGACCATGTAGGGAGCACGGCTAAGCGTCCGTAGGGGTGGGGGAAAGGGAGTGAAAGAGACAGAGAGGAGGGAAAGGCCGTAGTGGAGGGCTCCGGAAATTTAGACTACCTGGGGTTCTTTAACGGGCACTGACAACGCACAGTACACGGGCCTCTGTCATTTTCGCCTACATCGAAAATGCGACCGCCGTGGACGGGATCGAACCCGCGTTTTTTTTTTTGCGTCATTTGCTTCCTCAACGCTCACTAACCTTGCCACATTCGCTCACATTTTCCTTCTCTCGAAGTCGCGTTCTTCGAAGCGCCTTAGCGCCAAGCCTTCCGTTTGAAGCTCTCAGCGTCCACGTCTGCCTTTTCCTCAAACAGCCTCAACTTAGAACTCCTCTCTCCCATTGCTTTTAATTTTTGCTCATTTTCCCAACGTTGACTAACTCGCCTATGTGCTCGCGCTCTAGCTTTGCGCTGGCGTAGCACGGATCGTGGTTCACTGACCCATCTTTCAACCTGAGGCACACGTCGGAGTAGGCCCCGTTAATATTCATTTCGCAGCAACCTGCACTATACTCACGGTGGTCCTGCCCCTCTCCGCCAGCCGCTCTAAACAACTCTTGGGTGCCTACTCCCGTCTCATCCATCTCCGACTCAAAATCCGCTGACCTTGCATTATCCGCTCCGCAGTGCTCTGGCCCTACCAAGATGTTCTCCTGGCTCATCTCAATTCTCTGAAATTGGTTAATTTCCCTCTCACCTTCACTAAATTCAACTGATTGCACTGCTGGCAAATTTAGACATGATGATTCCTTACCCCGTTACAACAGCTCCCGTTCAAACTTATCTGTGGCTTTAGCAGAGCTACAATTCGTTCATGCTTTATTTCGCTTTCTCATTCAAATAGGAGCTGGCGTTGTTTGCACTGAGCTGCAAATTCTCTCACGCGTTCTTGTTGACATTCTTCGAAAAATCTTAACGCGTCTTTATATAGCTTTGTACTTTTAGCAACCGCCTCCAAAAGCTCCCAATCCATATTCGCAACCACCGACGATTTTTCGTGACTGGGCTGCCAGATGTTAAATCCTGGCAGGCTCGCCACTTTTTCCTCGTGTGAGACTGATCTCGCGGGTGCATGCTCAGATGGATTGAGAGAGCACGCTTGCGGTGTTGGAAGAACACAGGTTACTTTATACATGGAAACACCAAAATATGTGAGACAAGGGAAAACACAATTTCCACAAAAAATGAAAGAACTTTAAGTAAACAAGCCGAATAGCCAATTTGTCCAACCCCTAAAATTTCGTCCGCGTTAGCCGCAGTCCCGACAGGAGTCTGTCCACCCTGAGTCTCGCGTTCACGTCCGCGGTAGCTGCCTGAGTAAGGTTGAGCGTTCTTACTTTCGTAGCAGTACGAGTTTTTAGACTCCCTCCCCATGGTCGTGTCGGGTCCAAGTCGCCGCTGTCGACGAACGGTACTTGTGGTAGCTGCCGCTCACGTATAGCGTCAGCCTCCGCCACCTACCTTCCCCGCTGACGTGGATGTCACCGGTTCCTTCCTAGGCCTAGCCGCAGCCTCGGTCTCTCCATTGAAGTTATACCCGGTCTCCAAAATTCCCTGAGGCTCTCCTGTGGTTACTCTGTGGGCCGTCCCGTACTGCCAGTAAAGGTGGAGCGTTTCGGGTACACCGTACGGGTTTTTGGGCTAGTTGGTCAGGCGCATTTTAAGGCAACATAGCGCTAGAAGATACGGACAAGGAAGACAACAACACGAGCGCTCATGCTGTCTTCCTTGTCCGTGTCTTCTAGCGCTGTTTCCTTCAAATGCGGGTACACCGGGAACCGCTACAGTTCGGCCGCTACCACTCCGAAGGATGTCGCTCGACCGTAAGCCTGGTCGACGGCCACCCAGGAGCCTGGCGCCCTCGGCTCCTCGTCACCAGTGCGTAGCTGGCAGGACAACCTTCGTCGACCGGTGCCACGCAGAGAATTCCAGCTCAACCTCTTCCAACTTCGGTCGCGGCTTGTGTCACGTGCCACGAGCCTGATGTCCGCCAATTATGCGCATTGACGTGTCCACGGCGCCTGCTTTTCCGCTTCCCTCTGCTGATCGCTCCTTTTCGCATGCGGCCCGTGCCTTGGGCCCCTTTACACATGACATACCTCTACAGGCAGTAGTATATTACGCTGTAATTGTGATAGGTGTACACAGAGTTTAGACAAATTATAATTGATTTGATTATGTTGGCGTAAGAGTCCCATGCGGCGTCATTGTGTATGTGTACGGAAGCAAAAAATATAAGGATCTCTATCGAAAACATTAATTACATATTAGAATCCACTTCTGCTCACCGGCACAACGTGAGCACCCTTAAGTATGACCATAAATAGCGTTAACGTTGCGGCCAAGGCGTATGTCGTGTGGGATGTGATCTTCTGTGTGCACTAGTGTGTGCTGTCGTTTCTGGTTCGACCATGTTTCTATTCTAAGCTGCCACCTAAACATTCTATGTGCAGCGTATTCACAGGGATGATCACATCAAGCAATTAGCGATCGGTAATTGGTGTAACACGATGTGCTTAGTCAGCAGCAAACAGTGTTACCAGATAATGGTTACCGCTCATTTTTATTTTATCTTCTTTTGCAATACAGTCGAATTGATACGGCAACGTACACCGCAAATATAAACCGAATCGTGATAAGCCCCATAAAATATTGCCAAGGTAGCTAAATTACTAACTTTGACTACTGCCCTTACCTACAGCCAGAAACTGCAGGTAGTGCATGACATGGCAGTAAATTTACTACCTTGTCGTGAATATTTAGGTCGTGAATATTCTGACGGGCATCTACTGCCTCAAAGTTAGAAAGCAGCACTACCTTTTTTTAAGAGGCTCGACAAGCGCGATGTGTTTGTCCGGCTTGTGTGCGCCAGGTGGGCGGTGAGCGCCCTGGCCTTCAGGTTTAAGGACAGGTGCGGATGCCCACGAGCATTTCTTTCATTTTCATAGTGTTGCGAGTTAGTTCAGTGTGTTCAGAGTTAGTTTCAATAAACTTTTGGTCTTCTTTAGTTTACCGGCGAATGCAGTGTGCATCTTTGACGGCAAGACGGCCCCGCACTCCACAGATTAAGCAATAAACCACGTTACCTTCAGCGCTGTAAAGCAGTGTGCAAATAACGCATTTCCGTCCTAACAGATGCTATGGTCCCATTTTTAGGGGTTCTGGGTAAGTGCCTAACAGGTAAAAAAGTACCACGTTACAGGGCGCTGGGACGAGGTGGCATTATTGTCCTCAAACACGCTGCCAACGAAGCGTCACTGACGCACACAGACCGCAGGCATAAATAGACAGAGAGGGCGAAACATGTTGCCAACTCTCATAATTTTTCCTTGGTGGTGTCTCCAGTACGGTATGTCAGCCATCTTGGATTGTGCGCTAGGAGCCCGCTTCAGGGTGGTCACGTCGCTGCACGAAATCGTCTGTTGGCGTGGTACTTTTAAGAAAGGGAAAATTAGCATCCACCGTGGTACTTTTAGATGCAAAGTAGCTTATGGCGGAGCTCAATCTGGTGGTAGTGGTGGTCGTGGTTTGCGGCGTGACCACTCTTACTGCGCATGCGCAAACCCTTTCCACACACCTCCTCTGTACTCCCCCTCTCCATGCAACTCCTCTCCATTCCCCTCTCCACGTGACCCTCTCCACGTACCTCCTCTCTGAATGGCGCGCGTTGACTATGGAAACGCTCTTTCTTCGATGAATGCTTTACAGCTCGCAAGGAACGACAACGAGCCCTCGCCCGCGAGAGCAACGCTGCCGCATGTAGCGTCTGCTAGCGTAAAACCGTTGCAAACGCGGCACCTTGTCAAACCGATGCAAACGCGGTGTGCACCCCCCGTGCCGCTTCGCATCACCTCATGGTCCCCTTCAAAGGGAGATGGTGTAATTTCTTTTTCAAATTTCGCGCTTTTTCTTGAAGTCCGAAAAAAAAATCTACTACATTCCGCGCATCATCACAAAGATGTGTCATGTTGACACCAATGAACACGCTATACTAATTTGTTTCGTTTAAAGCGACAGTGGATAATAATAAATAATATTTTCATGTCACTTGAAAAAGTTGAGATATTGAACGCGGCAGTACAAAAAAAATATTGGTTTGGTTGCGTCCTCATAACCAGCATGTAGCAGTGATACATGTGAGGTGGAACGTCCTGTATGTGGAGCACAAGCTTAGAGAAGAAAGAAGCACTGGTCGGGGAAACCGAAAAGCCGAGCCTCAGAAGCACTTGCACGAGAAAAGAGTATTGACAAACACACGATGTATCCACACACGTATGTACCGCAGCGTGTGGTGCAAGAATGCACCAGAGCACCAGACTCTACTACCAGACTAGGGCCACACGAAACGCCATGGATTGAAAGATGATCGTCGTAACTTCGTGAGACAGGAGGGCAAGACAGTGGCTCGGAGAACGAAGGAGGGGCAGCCGGTATTCTACTGGTATAAAAGCGATAATGTCACATTGTGAATACGAAGTTCTTTTGCGTAGAGTTACTGAACACTAGAATGATCTACTTGTTGATCTACTTATATGTTGTTGTTTTGTGGGGTTTTACGTCCCAAAACCAGTTTTGATCAGGAGAGACGCCGTAGTGGAGGGCTCCGGAAATTTCGACCACCTGGGGTTCTTTAACGTGCACTGACATCGCACAGCACACGGGCCTCAACATTTCGCCTCCATCGAAATGCAGCCGCCGCGGCCAGGATTCGTTCCCGCGACCCTCGGATCAGCAGCCGTGGCGGGGCGAGGCACTTATATCGCTGTTCTATTTCTTTCATTTTGATATCGCTTTTTGTTGCAGCACTTGTGGTATTGCTGTTTAAACTGTTTCCTTTTTTATTTGTGTACCCCACTCCTGCAATACCCCCGAATTCGGCTGCATTACCTGAAAATATATAAATAAAACAAAAGAAGGAAAGAGCATGGCTCAGAGCGGCAGATTGTAGGTTGAGGTGAAGAAATTAAAACCAACTTTCGGCGGCAAATGGAGTCAGCTCGCACATTGCCGGACATTTTTTATATTACGAGGCCTTCGCCTTTCAGTATACAAGGTGTGCTTAAAAGGGTCGTGAAACGTTTCCTGAAGATTTTGTACTAAGTGCGCATTCGGGACCCTGACCTTCCAATCAACAATATGCATTGTTAGGTTCCATCGTGTGAGTTGATTTAGAGCGATAAGAAACGCAGTTTCTGTTTCAGTGCGCGTGTTCCGCTCAGCTCTGCAGCTGACGTCACCTTAGTCGCCACCAGGCCTCCGAGATTGGCGCGCCCTCGGAGGCCACGGGAAAACAAACCCTGCGGCAGCCTTGTTCCGAATTGCAGCACTGGAGGGTTTCTAGTATTTCTCAGTATTTCTTAAGTATTTTCTTTTTTGCTTGTTTTCATGTAAATGAATTGTTTTAGAGCAAACTCGTGTTCACTACACCTTAACACTTGGAAACATAAAAACGTCACCGAAACGTCACCGAATATTACCATGCTGGACCATAGTGTCCAGAGTTGTTTAGGGGAGCGCAAAAACGCTTGGGTTTTAAATGGGCGTTATTAAATGCGCACTCAATATTTAGCCGACATATTTTGGAGGCGGCTTGTGGAATACATATTGAAGCATGTAAAATTCCAAGCGGGCACCTCCATATTATTTTCACGACCCCTTTAAGAAGACGTAGCTGGTTGCACACACGCTCGTGTGCGCTTACCGGGTGGCAACGTCGTCGTCGTCGTTGTCGTCGTCGTTGTCGTTGTCGTTGTCGTCGTCGTTGTCGTAGTCGTAGTCCTTCTCGTGGTCTTGGTAGTAGTCGTACTCGTAGTCGTAGGCGTAGTCCTTCTCGTGGTCTTGGTAGTAGCCGTACTCGTAGTCGTAGGCGTTGTCCTTTTCATAGTCGTGGTAGTAGTCGCACTCGTACTCGTAGTCGTTGGCCTTACCGTCCTGGCAGACGTAGTAGACGGCGTAGTTAAGCGGCTTATCAACGGCGGATGCACTGCGCAGAAATAAAGGAAACGTGGCGCTTAATGTCGCTAGGGGAACCCTTAGCTTCGATGGCTCTAAAGCAAGAAGCTGCAGCCTGTCTACACGTCCTTACACGTCTGGCAAAAGTGTACAGCTTGGTCGTTGCAGTTCGTTTAATTTTTCTTTACCCTAAACCCACTAGGTACAAGCGTGACCATGCGGTCATGCTTGTTTGGAGGAACCATTCTATTTTGTACAAGTCAAAAAGAAAGAGCACCGGAATCAACCCCAGGCGCATTTCGACAACTCAGGGAACACCTCACAGGCGCACCAAGTAGCGTAAGTTCTCTGTGTTAAATTCGAAGCCGCGAGAAGCGTCAAATAATTGTTCTGTAGTTGTGCAGTGCAATGCTCCCGCAGGAAGAGGATCAATTTTGAGCACTCATTTCAGCAACACTGTTATGCACATTCCCCTGTACTGCTTTTGCATTATAAAAGCCACAGTGATAATTTAAGATATATCAATCGTTGGTCAGCTAGTGCGCGAGTGTCATGTTGTAGTACTTGCCGCAATACGGTTAATGCTGGGCCTTTGAGCTCCCTATCTTGCCCAACCTTGCTACTTTTATGATATATCTGAGACAGTCACGGGTCATTTTATTCAGTGCTTAGCTTAAGTTCACAATAAATAGCAAGATTGCTTCAGTAGAGCGTTGCATATGCGTTGGCTACTGATGTTGAGCACCGCGGACACGCCTGTGTTCAGGCGACGACCCCGCACGAGGCCACTTAAAAGACAAACTCCGGCGGTTTTTTCACTATATCCTGATATCGGTGTTTTCCTACGGCATTGATAGTCCTGTAGCTGGCGGGATTGTTCAGTTTACTCAGAAAGTCGCCAATGGTTTTAAATAACCGAGTATACAATGTGTTCAAACCGGAACCGAAGCAGGTAGATGCTTCTTGCACAAGTGTTCACAAGTGTTCCCGTCATCAGAAATGTGGAGCTGGTGCCAGAGAAATGAAAGCAGCGATGTCATCCGATGATATCCTGAATTATATGCCAGCTTTTCTGAACTTGGCAGCAACGATTTGAGCGCTTAATTATCACCATATTGCTCTTGACAACCCGCTTGCTCGGATAGGCAGTGTTGGAGGTAATGACGTCACAAACACAGAGTGACCCAAAGGTGAACATTTGGCAGAGATCTGTGTGGTTGGGACGACATTAAAGGTGAAAAAAGGAGGGGGGGACACCAACCAAATTTTAATCATCAAAAGTAAAAAACTGTTTCACTCGAAAGATGACAAAAAAGCCGACGTTTCGGGTCCCACTCGGACCCTTCTTCAGGGATGACTGGAGGGCATCGCAGACAGCAGCAGTGCTTATAAGGCCTTGTTTTTCTTGTTTCTTTTTTTCTCTCTCTTCCATCCGTTCTCTTTTATCGGTTCTTCCAACCGAGGGGGGGTCAGGCTAGTGATGAACGAGGTGCCGGAGTCCGCTAAAATAGACACTCGGCATTGCACCTGCAGACCGGTTCATGTTACCAGGTGTCGCCTGAATGCGCCATGATTCCACGAAAAGCCGCCTGTGAAAACTGGTTCCCAAGTCGAGGACGCGGGATTTGTCAAAGTCGATGCGGTGGTCGTGCACCTCGCTGTGCTCAGCTAATGCGCTCCTTTGTCTATCGAGCATGCGGACATCGTTCATGTGCTAACGCAACCTCTCTGGAAAGTTCTTCGTCTCAGCCGAAGAGCTTTCCAGAGAGGCCGTGTGCAATGTAGCCATAAGCAATGGCTGAGCATTTATTCGGAGCACTAGATCTAACATTACTGATCTTGAAATGCGGAAGCAAATCGCTCAAGCGACCTTCATTTATAGGACAACAAACTGCAAAAACACAGCCCTCGAGCAGCGTCATAGCATTCAATCTGTTTAGTTAAATATAACTGGTTTGCTATCGGTAATAACAAGCCATGAGGTTTGTAAGCAGAAACATGTTAACGCATCGCACGGAATCGTGTCGCACAGTGTAGAACTTGGGACTCGTCCTGAAAAGAATGACATGGAATGGCAGAATGTGTTGCTTGCCATTTTAAACAATTCTACCATTGTGGGCCAAACCTGGAGGAATTTAACAGCTTGAATTAGTGGTTCACGCTCAAAACAACACCTGAATTAAGCGAACCGAGGGGCGAAGCTATAGTATGAAAGGCGCACTCGCCGGGCCAAACCTTATTTGAGGTAAATTGAAATGCGAACTGTACGCACGAAATGTCAGTCTGATTAAAAGATCCTCTGGGCATGCTCATGTATAGTTAGTTTAATTAAATTATATATGTGTGGGCTCTGAAAAAAAATTAGTACCTCTCTCTCGAGCCGAGTCACGAGAGAATTTTGCACCACTATATGCAGATCAACACCGCTACGGCTACGCTGGTCATCTTTCTTCGCATATGATGGCAGGACACATATTTTTTTTTTTGTATATATCAAGGAACTTGGTATTCGAGAAAGACTTGTCATAAGCGGGATGTTAGTTGAGAAAGCGGATGCATACTAATGGGTTCATCAGTGGACATCTGTGGTACGGTGACCCTTGGACTACCTCCCCTTAGCCTCTTCGTTGTTGTCCTCCGTGACATCGTGGTGGTCGGCTGCGGAGATTCTGATGACTCCATCGCGTCGAGATCACCCATCGCGGGGATGGTCAGCTCACCCCTAGCTGAAAGCAGAACAGGCAGGGATTGTTCGTATGCTCGGGCATTCGAGTTTCACTTCCTCAAATGCCCACAACGCGTGCAACATCAGCATCATCAGTGCCACTTCCCAGACAATGACATGCTTTGTTTTAATGGCTGAGACGGGGCAGTCGCGTACCCTTAGTGTTCGTTAGTGATGGCTACATCAATTAATGAATGGAAAACTTGGAAATACTGCCGAAATTCAAAACATCGATTCCGCATTGCATTGCTAGAAAACGCTGCAGTAACCCTTCGTTCAGCCAACTTTGCTTCAAAGCATCTTTGTAGACATGGAGGTTCGATTATCATTCGGACAGCGTGGTATCGCATATTCGCTCACTCATTTATTTATTTATTTATTTATTTATTTATTTATTTATTTATTTATTTATTTATTTGTTTGTTTGTTTGTTTATTTATTTATTTATTTATACGTTTGTTTGTTTTTTTGTTTGCTTGCTTGTTTGTTTGTTTGTTGGTCAGACATGTTATAAACTTCTAAATGTCGCTATCAAGGGATGGTCGACACTGCAAATATAGCTTGAATAGGGACGTTCTCTCCGGGCGGCTAAATGTGGCCACTCTTAGAGTATGACCCAAAATATCGCCCCGTATGTATTTCAAAGATCGAAACTCATTACGGTGGTCGAATATATTACTGCTAATAGAGCTCACGTAGGCTGTGGAGTATGCTATCAAGATGCGTAAGGCTTCTCTGAGTCCTGAGTGCCTGGCGAATGAGGCTATTTAATATGAGGGAAATGTAATATTGCCCTACCTTCAGGACCGGCACACTTGACGTGGCACACGAAATTAAGCTGACTTATATATTATGGCGAACGCGTAGAATTAGTTCTGTCGTTTTCTAAGTGTCCTTAATTGTTGAACCCAAAACGATCATGCACAGTATCGCGGAGGATTTTTTTTCACGATCATGAGATGAATGAATGCTACCTCTGCCTCGGGCGGCGTGTTCGGTACCCCCAGTGACGTCATTTGTTGAAAGAACAGGATGCACTTCCCAACCGCATTCCCAACCGAATGACACACTGCGTGAAGCGTGCAGTGCAATAATATTTGATTGCAATGGTCACAGGGGTCTCCACGGCTCATCCGCCTCGTTTTCTGACTAAGTCAAGAGAGTGTCGCAGGATCCTTTAAAATACCCACAAGAAAATGTATTCTGTTATTCTGACATGGTTAGTTACCCTTGTGCATGCCTTTCTTTTTAAAGTGCAGCCCTAACGTTTGGCAGCTATCTTCCAACTGCCCAAAATCATCTGTACTGTGTCCTTGTCAGACAACAGTTACACGGGACCATCGGGGAAAGTGGTGTGTCTTTGTTTATTCGTTATACATCTACTCCAAAAAAAATATAATTGTTAAGCTAGTTGGTCTTGAATATGTGGCTGACATATTGCAGTGCAACGAACGAAATGACAACCCAAACGATGACAAGGACATGCCAACAAAAAAAACCGCTTACGTCCATATCTCTTGTTGTGTAGCTTTCCCTTCTGTGCCTGTAACTATCTCATCCATGTCAGTCTCATGTGGTCTACGGCTGCAGCGCTCTTACATCATCATCAGCCTGTCTACGCCAACTGCAGGGCAAATGATTCTCCTATAGATCTCCAATTATCTCGGTCCTGTGCCAAATGTGCCCAATTTATCCCCGCGAATTTCTTGATCTCATAAGCCCACCTAACTTTCGGCCGTCCCCTGCCACGCTTCCCTTCTCCAGGGATTCATTCTGTTACACTTACATACCTCGGCCTAAATTCTACCATGCGCTGCGCAGGTATTCCTCTTTCACGAATCGTTCGGAGACCGTAGAAGCATACGGCTGTAGGAGCTAGGGCATCCTGACCACATGTTCTCCCATTCGAGCCCTCGCGACTTATCTGCATAAGATACTCTCGCCCCTCTCTGCAAAAATCGAACCCTGTGTTCACCATTCCGGAAAGCACGATTGAATGGCGTCCATTGATGTAGCTTCCTTGTTCACCAGTGTAACTGTACGCATCTTTCTGTCCGTTACACAATTACGATGTGTGCTCGAACGTTATCGCGCACTGAGAGACTGCATAACTCTATCAATTATTCACACCTGCCTGCTATTTAAGTGCTGGCTGTCAAGTACTTACTTCACTTCGTTCAACCAGTTATGCAAACATACGTCTTACCGTGATGCGTCCGCTTTGCTTTTGGTCTTGTACGAGTTTGCAAGCATTACCTTATCGAAAACTGGCAAAGCTTTACCAATTTGGTTCCTTGCAGTTTCCTCTTGCGTTCACTAGAGCCATATGCTACACAGGGTTACTAATCCTAAATGCTTTCATAGACATTACGTACAATTTATAGTGACGAGAGTCAGAAATTAGAAATAAATATCTTCGATTGCAAAACAAACTCAGTGCTCGACAGTACTAATATCATTATACGTTGGCGCCATATGCTAGACAGGCTTACTAATCCTAAATGCTTTCATAGACATTACGTGCAATTATAGTGATGAGAGTCAGAAATTAGAAATAAATATCTTCGATTGCCAAGCAAACTCAGTGCTTGATAGTGCTAATATCATTATACGTCGGCGCCATTATATTTTACACGCACATAGTACCATCAAGCTAATCGGGCAAAGCAAACGAGAATAGCCGCAAAGATTTCCTCTTGGGATGTTCTTTGTGTTTTCATCGTTGCTTCCTGCATGTAATTTTTCCAAAGTTGAGCAAAAAAATACCAGTTGCTTACCGATGTCGTTGCCAGTAATGACGAGCACGACCAGGAGGCCAATCATCGCCACCAGGCACAGGCACATTATGATGGCCAGCAGGACCTCCCTCGGTTGCACCAAGCTGCAAGCAAATATTTTGTTCGAAGAACAACTTTCGCAGAGCTGATTTGGTAGCTTAGCGGCTATAGCTCTTGGCTTGCGAAGGTTGAGGTTGCGGTATCGAATCCCGGCCACGGCGGCCGCATTTCCGTGTTGGCCGATTTGCAACAAAATCAAAAGAAAATGTGGCTGATCCCTCTGTCAGAGTAATCGCTATAACACGAAAGTGGGACGGTGTCTACACAGGAGCAGTTGAATGTTTATTGTACATTGAACTTGCCCATTCCTATCGCTCTTTCGCTGGTACCGCACCTTTTGACGTCGATGAACGCACGTTCATCCACAACCCCTTCTCCTTGTGACAACTGAAGCAGTTTACCTGGACACAGACAGACGGACAATGAACTTTACTGAACCCTGAGGAGCTACTGTAAGGACTTCCTAGCGGGAGGCCGCTGTAACCGCTGGCCGCACCCACGTGGAGGACAGAACGCCATCACGCCCCGCCCATGCTGCCCTCTGGACAGCATGGGCTTGCTTTTGGAGCACCGTGCTCCTGATCGCCTCCTCCCATTCAGCTTTGCTGGAGAGAACGTCGTTAGACAACGCGGGACATCGCCAGAGCGCGTGAGCCATAGAACAAAAGGCTTCACTGCAGTCAGAACAGCCAGGGTCCACGTCCGAGTATAACCTACTGAGGAAGGTCCGGGTCGGGACAGAACCCGTCTGCAACATTCGTAGAGTAACTGACTGACCTCTGCTGAGCTTCGGAAATATCGACTGGACGCAATCGATATTTGCGTAAATGCAGGGTGACAAAGGCATCAGTGCATGTTTACTTGCGCCACATTGACCCGCCAACATCGTTGTCGACTTTGGGCAATTAACGCAGGAGCTTCCTTCTTGCCATCACGCCATTATGCTCACAAAGTAGGCCGTAGGTAGGGTGCCCTGATACACGGCACGCTCTACAGGGTGCTGACGACAGCTCACTGGTAGGGAACCGGCCACATTTTGTCGAGGAGCGGAGGGCTGTGAGTTCGATTCCTAGCGCATCCAAGGGAATATTTTTGTCCAGTTTTGTACCGTTAGCTATACTTGCCTAGCTGGAGCAGTTTCGCGTGCGCGTCCGAGAGCCGTGATGCGCATGCGCGAGGAGCACTGATGTCACACAGCTGGCGCACAAGAGCAGCCGCCGCCGCGCGCACCTCGCCGATCTGCGCATTCTAGAGGAGTGACGTCAGAGCTGCGGCAGATGCACTGGCGTCGGCGCGCGCGCAACTGTGCGCTTCTGTTGTGCAGTCGCCGTCTAACACTGCGCCGGAGCCGCTTGATAGCGCCTCTTCAATTTGCGCGCATGCGGAGACGTAACAGTGGTGGTATACATACAGCGGGGAGGAGGAGGAAACGAAAAATGGAAGGACAGGGAGGTTAGCCATTTCGGCTGGCTGGCGTTTTCCAGTGTGGTATAGCCATAGAGAAGGAGAGAGCCGTCTTTGTGGCGATAGAGAAGCAACCTGACGTTGAGCAATTATAAATATACGTGTGTCACATAATGCGTATATACCATGTCTGTGTCACTGAAGCAGCAGTGAGCATGATACTTAAGCTAATCCTAGTCATGCTAAGAATAATCAGCTGAACCTTAGCTAATGCTACGTATATCCTGGCATAGCCGAGCTAAGCCACCGCAATCTTTTTTCTTTGCAGTTTTCACATGTAAATTTTACTGCCTCACTTCCGCTACGGAAATAACGTAGTGAGGTCATGGTGGACACCGGCATAAAACTTTCGCGTTATAAAAAAGGAAAGGAAAACACGGGTACATAGATTTAGGCCCACGTTGACGAACCCTAGACGGTCAAAATTGTTCCGGAGCCCTACATTACTGTGTGTGCACCACAACATAACTATATCTGATTGAGGCACGTAAACCCCCATCAGTTAATATTATTATTGTTATTAATTACTGCACCTATTCACCATCTCAAAGCAGCAGCGGGACGACAGGAGTGCCTCCGAAGCAACGAAGATTAACTCAATTCTTAACCGTGGTTACGTGGTTTTTCGCATACCCGGTAAACATGACATCGTACATGCTTGTAAACCTGGGCTGCTATCTCGTAGCGATTCTATTCCTTTTTCCATGCCTTTTGACGTCACTGGCCGCCTGCCATTGGTCGAAAAATTTTCGCCTCGCCTGACGTCCGCGGGAGCGAGGGAAGCCGTAACGTCAACATGACGTTTACGCGCTCATTATGCGCGGGCGAAAGGAATAGATTTTGGCATCGCCGGAGAGCGATGCGTTTCGAAAGGAATGGAAAAAGGCATCGTACATGGCGTCGTCTGCTCGGTTAGGGGCGGCGGTAGGCTTAACGGCGGCGGTTTCGCTGTTGCGGCGGACGCCGGCGAGCCTCGACGGAGGGAATCTGACGGCGTGTTTCACCTGCTGGTGATGAATTTCGACGGCATTTTCGTCCGTGCTATGCTTGAACGGTGAAGTCGCGTATGAACTCGAAACGAAGCAGCTGACGGGTCAGTCGGTTTGTTTGCCTCGTATTTCCTTCGCTTTTGCGTTTTAGTGCTCCTAAACCGTTTTCATTTAATAAGCGCTACCGCAATTTCATTAACTACTTCCTTACCAAGTATAATTAGTATGCAAGCCTGCGAAGACGGCGGAGAAGGAGGAGAAAAAGCAGCCGCTTACGATTGGGCAATTTGAAATACGTCGACCGTCACCGCCCACCGCTGACGACAGCAGTGACGCAACGCCGAAAGGCATTGGAATAGAAAAAGGAATCGCTACGCGGTAGCACCCCTGGTCATAAATTATAAATCATCCATGACGTTACTTGGTTTCGTTATGCTTTCTTAAACGGACTTAACGTAACACTGCACCTGAAAAAAAAATGCCGTCCGAAACTCATTCATGGAAGGAATCCGAAAATAAATGACCTCGCTTGGGCTAGCACAGTAACAACGAAATGCCCCGCGGCAACAAGCACGTCGGCATCACGTGAGTTTGGTTAGCTGGATCAACGCATCCACTAACGCTAAAAGTCCCTGTCAAGGAAAGAGGTGTATGCTTCACTCTCATGAAAGTGTACACACGCTTGTAAAGTTCCTTTGTTAACACGGAACCCTTGAGAGGGCATGGTGTCTTTCAAGGTTTCAAGCTGGCAAATAATTGCTAGAGTACAACGCCTTGATACAGATTTTATCAACGTTAAAAGCTGGTTAATGCAGCAATTGCATCCGAAATATTTTCGTTTATTTTAGCTAATTCGTTAGACTGGTTAGCATTGCGTGTAACACCTCAACTCGGTTGGCCAGTCACGAGTTCTTGACCATAGTAACCGTACAGTACAAAAATAAAATGTTTGGTCTGATTATATCATTTCAGCTGTAGTGCCTGCATAAAAAATGCGACGCTAGGGACCACGTGTGCCAGTAATTACGTGCATAAGTCCACGTGAAAATTGCTGCGACGCGCTTCGTAGGAGCAGTGTGAAGAGTGAAATATCTATGCAATTACTTACACCTCACAGACCTCAACGGGCATGGTATAAAAGGGGGGCGAAATACGAAAGTCAATGACATATTACACGATATGCAAACAAATTGTATTCACATCCAGAAGGCCAATACATGCACATATTGTGCAGTGGCCCCATAGAAATGCCAGAGGGCAGTTTATTGAAAAAGGTACGACGTAGATTTACATTCGTATGAAATGCTTGCTCAATACTTCTTAAACGAAAGCAGAAGCGTTTTTCTAATGGCAGACTTTACTGCATATATCACAGCCAATGACCAAAAGAGCCTCATCACTGAAACATTCTGGGTGGCCAGTAAAATAATTATGAATGCTCCAATTA
>JABSTT010005750.1:0-15486 GCA_013339685.2 Hyalomma asiaticum | reverse complement strand
CGTGGACCATGTCATTATAAGATGAGTGCAGTCCCATCACAAAGAAGTTGTGGTTGTGAGCTTTGACTTTCTGGGTATTTTTATTTATTTATTTATTGCTGGAATTGCGTTATACGCAGCGGCAATGGCTTGATCAACGATGCAGGAAGTAAATTTGTTCGCTAACCATGTGTAAAATCACAAACATTGCTAATGCAAGATAATATTGTCAGTTGCACCTGTTCGCTTGGATCGCCTCGATTTAAGTGACACCTGCAGTTACCATGTCAAATCACATTTTCATTCCAATGCTCGTTCACTTATTGTAACATGGCAACATACCTCGCGTTATGATCACATTTTCACCCCTTGTATTCGTTGCTTGTTCTAATCAAATTCTGTATATTATTTCCTAGTTTCACGATCACGGAGGGACGCTCTTTGTTTCTCTATAGTTACTCCCATATGGCTCCTACATGAAGACGTGCTGCGAAAACAAAAGATAAAATAAAAAGAATAAAAGGTATATGAAAGTGGACACGCAATTAGTTGCACATGACAAATACGTTATGAGAGCTTAGGCTTCTTTTACTAAGTGTGCAATTACTCATTACGAATATTACTGGAAATTACTTCACCTTCACATTTATACAAAAATTCACGAAATTAAAAAAATACATTAATATAAAATGTTGTTATTGTTCTTATTAGGACTTTAACGTCCCAAAACCAGCTCTGATTGCGAGAGACGCCGCAGTGGAGGTCTGCGGAAATTTTGACGCCCTGGGGTTCTTTAACGTGCACTGACATCGCACAACACACGGGCCTCAGCATTTCGCCTCCATCGAAATGCAGCCGCCACAGCCGGGATAATATAAAATGTACATAAGAGGAGGTGGTCACGGTTCTATATGACAGCTGTATTAGAGAACGGCAATTTCGTGCTACAGAGTCATTTAACACTCCGGTTATTTATTGAAAATTACTTTATGAAGTCGTAAAAGGCGTAAAAAAATTCAAAAAGATACGCAAATATCCAATTCACGGAGGATGATATGTTAGGGTTGCTATATGACTGATACGACGCCGGTACATTTAGCTTTAATTCTAAAGAACAACTTCGCCATCACAAGTTATACTTAAAATAATTAAGATAGTTAAAATTACGTGTTGCTAATAGCAGCATTCGATATGCGCCTTGAAGGCACACCTTGAGAAACCAGCATTCCGAGTGTCTGAGTTGTACTTTTGTGGGGCGTATAATAATCATCACCATCATCATTAGTTCTGGTCCCCCAAGAGTGCGCGTGAACTTCTTTTATACAGTGCTGAATGTGCAGCGTTCGCACGCCGCGCGCCTCTTTTTTCTCCCGCGCACATGACCTCAGCCCGCAACAGAATTGGTAAAATTTCAGCTGGCGGGCGCGTATTTTGCACGTGCAAGCAGAAGAAAAAGACAGTGTGCATCTATTGACGAATCTATCGAACATTACTTCTCAAAATGCACTCTGTTATCCTCATTAAAAAAACACACATTAGAAGATTCTTTTCATAGGGTTCAGTTGCAATTCACTGTCTCTAATATTCAGTCTCTATCTCTAATATTATGTCCTAATGAGGAGCCTGCTCATTAGGACATTGCCACAGCGATGTGTGCTCTGCTTCAAAATTCATAATTGATTAAGGTTGGTTCTTTTCATAAATTCGTACTTTTCTCTGTTAATTTCATCCTGATTATTCGATTCTGATTGGTATTCCCATAGTACCTCAGGCTTAACTATTTCAACTTCTGAGATCTTGGCCAATCCCCCAGGGTGGGTATGTGCCAGAATTGCGGGAAACAACAACATTCTCCGGTGCCCAGTGTCTCGCAAAGCTATGCGTTTGTGCATGGCTTGGCACAACTAGAGTGTGCGTCCTATCATGGCGCGAAGCTATGCACGACCGACTTCAGCTATGCACCGGGACGGTGCATCACCGGCGGGGGGTCATGTCACAGCATGGCTACGACGACGACGAATACGTTGACGTGGGGCACAGGCTGGAGGTGCCCTTACAGCTGGTGCGCTTTGAGCAGTTTTGTCTGGACGACTGTAGGCTGTCCGTCGCATAATAAATACTCTCCATAACAATATCTGTATGATGTTACTTCTTGAGGGGAGTCGTTAAAAATATATGAAACTGTCGTATCAGTGGATCGAGTTACACGCATGATCTTGCATATCTTAGCGCTCAATCCATGCACCAAGATTTACACGCAAGGGATAGAGCGTCCGGATCAGTGTGAAATGTCACGCCCATTAGAACTGGTTATTTCTCAAAATAATGCGCAGTCATGTGCAAACCGTTTAATATGGCATGAAACACAAGAAAGTAAGTCAATAAAGAAAGATATTAAGAAACTTGAGGTGGTGCAGCAGAAGGCGGTGCGCTTCACCTTTAGTGCATACCACAGAAATGACTCACCAGCAACGATCATGGCCATTAATAACATCTCTACTTAACAATACCGAAGAGCAGTAGCCCGGCTGAAATTTCTACACTCAATTTGTTTTCGTAAATTTAACATTAGTCCAGAAACTTACATAAGACACCCATTTTCAAGACGAACCGGACATACACGTGCTTACACTCTTGAACCTTAATTCGCACGTACTAATTTTTTTCAAAAACTCTTTCTTTGCTCGGATCATCAATGAGTCGAACGAGTTCCCTTTTCAAGTATTCTGTGATAATGATAATCCTGACTTGAATAACTATGTATCCTTCTATTTTTGACCATACAACACAAGCTCTCGATACTGTGTTACATCGCATTTGATTGAAACTCGCCAGTTGCAATATTCGTTATCTTGCTGCCATTTTACTTTACTTGTTTGGTCTGTTCTACTGCCTTATCATGTTTTAAATGCTTGAAATTTCTTTTTATTGAAGTTACATTGTGAACTACTTTTGATTATGCCCCCCACTGCCTGGTCTTTCAACCGAAGTATGCTGTAAATAAATAAAATAAATAAATGAACGTAGCTTTAAAAAGGAGGAAGCCAAGCACTGATCCTTGTGGTACACCTAAATGAGCAGGACTTGAAGGAGAGTCAGTATTGTTAGCAGAGACGAACTGCGAACAATTTATTTAAAATATCAAGTCATTCAAGTACTTTTGAATCCAAGTTAAGTAGCTGTGACTTATAGAAGAGCAGGTTCTGGCCCACTTTGTGGAAGGCTATTGAAAAATATAAAAATATACCGCCAGCTAGAGATGAACGATCAAGGCCGGCATGAAGATGGTGAGTAAAGCATACAAGTTAGGTTTCGCACGAGAATGTCTTGCAGAAAGCATATTGTGAACATGAAACAAAAGAAATACTCGATTCCAGTAAAGATACAAATTTGAAAACTAAATATGCTCTATGATTTTACATGAAATACTAGTTACAGAAATTAGGCAACAACTTAAAGCCAAGTGCTTGTTCCTAGATTTGTAACGCGGAAGCATCATCGCGATCTTGCCGTTACTGGGAAGGGAGGTTTTATCAAGGGATTGCTGAAAAAGTTTTGATTTTTGATTATCCGCAGCCCAAAGCATCCCCCCTTTAAATGGGATAGTGGATAGTGTCAACAATTAGTTCATCAGCCTCTGTAAGCTCTGTTGTTTATACTGACGAACTGTCCATTCTCACCTTCTATAGAGACAGCGGTATAGGTGCAGCAATTACACTGCTAGAAGCCACATTGACACCCGGCTGTCGTGCGCAAAGTAGATGCGCTTACCAATTGCACGACGGGGCTAGACTGCCCGCTGGCGCCTTTCAACTGGGATAGCGGATAGTGTCAACAATTAGTTCATCAGCCTTCTGTAAGCTCTGTTGTTTATACTGACGAAATGTCCATTCTCACCTTCTATAGAGACAGCGGTATAGGTGCAGCACTTACACTGCTAGAAGCCACATTGACACCCGGCTGTCGTGCGCAAAGTAGATGCGCTTGCCAATTGCACGACGGGGCGAGACTGCCCGCTGGAGCTCATGGATTTCACTGCGAACGGGCTACGCGAAAATCTGGACCTGACCAGCTTTGTCGTCCGCTAGATTGACCTGTTGTTAGTGTCTGCTAAATCCAGATTGTGAATTTTCGAGTGCTTTCAATTAGCTTTATATTACGCGTATACCAAGGCGTCAAACTTGCGAGGCATTGGAGAGCGCTGGAATGCACTGATAATGGTACGTGCGGTCTTGGAAACGTGCATAGACTAATGTAGACAGAGCGATACACAGAAGGCATAGAAGTAAAATAATGGAGACTACGAAGGTCACCTGTTTTTAGGGTCCACTAGAAAGTCTAACATGTCCTCCAACTTAACTCGCCAGACCTTCTCCTCGTCCAGGTACTGAAAACAATGAAAAGTAACGTCAGGAATCCATGCTGTCCATTAACTTACACGCATTCGAGACTGGCTCACGGAGAAGCAACCGTGTATCATTCTTTAAATGTTTCTTTTTCAAATGAATTGCTCAAAATGAAGAATTCATTTCTCGTTCTTCTAGGCACGCACATTCACGAATTGAGACGAAAAGTGAGAACACAACGAAGCATTTTGTTAAGGTGTACATTGTCACCTTCCCGCGCCCATGCTGTGAGGTACGGGACGCGATCGCCGAAAATAATTCCAAGAACAAATGTCTTTGTTCCCCGAAAAAGATCCCACGAAAGCTTGGACAATGAGGATTTTTATCCCCTTTGGCACACTAGCAAAACACCAGCAGTGGTTCAAAGACCGAGTCAGAGCCAAGTGTGATGAAACAAAACAAATATATTCTCATCAAACAGGCATTTACACAAAGCTAACTCAACATGGCTCTTCCAAACTCAAACAAAGATTGGTTACAACGCTACACGAAACCAACAAACACAAACAAGCTCATGCACTGCAAAAAAGAATAAAACACAAAAAACTCTTATTCACCAAGTCACTCTAGGCGTTTTCTCACTCGAAGTTTGCAGGCAGGGCTCATCGGCTGGCTCGCTGAGTCACACACCCCGTCGATTGTTGCTACTGTTACTTCTTCCTCTTCTTGCTACTCTGCTTCTTCCTGTACTACTTCTACTACTCGCAGCCCGTGGTCGACTCTTTATATAGTCTTGGAAAGCCATTCTAGAAGTTTTGGTGCAGCCCACGTGATACAAGCACGCACAACGTTGGGAACCTTCTCACGCTTTCCCGGTTCTTCATAGCTTGGCCACACCCTTTCTCCCTCTCACTTCGCGAGGAGCGTCGGTGTGTACTCTCCGCCTCCTCTCTCTCCCTACGTCTGTCTTGCGCTCACGCTCGCCACGCTAAGACTTCTACAAAATTCTCCCCTTTTGGAGATTCGGCGTGACCTTGGGCACCTCTTTCATGCGCGCCGCTTTTCTTGTTTTCTATGGCTTTCCCTTCAGCTCGACGACAGTTTTTTCGTCGAAATAGGCACTAATTTGTGACATACATGGAATGTAGACATGATATATCTACACCAAAATTAAAGTGGTGTGCTTGCGATAAACTCTTGGCCAGTTTTTCCGTAAGTCAATGGAAGGAAAAATCTAACTGGCTGGGAAGTCCTACAGCAACCACATGTAATATACGTATATCTGGCAGTGCTGAGCCTTGCGAATGCGTTGTGTAGTCGCGAGCAGCACAAGAGGGAATAGAAATCACTCCATAGTGAGGCTAAGTGAGAGCAATCTCATGAGACTTTAACACGCCTTTCTCATGAGTCACGTATTTTACGTAGCCTCGGCGCTGAAATGGAACAAGAGAGATGCGGCCAAGATAGAGACGCTAATGCGCAAGAGCATTAAGCGGCTGCTAGGTCTCCCGATCACAACAATTACGGAAAAGCTTGAACAATTAGGGGTTCACAACTCGTTATCGGAAATCATCGAAGCACAGGCCACGGCACAGGTCCCGAGGCTGTCGACCACCAGTGCCAGCAGACGCATCCTTGAAGAAGCAGGCATAAATGCAGAGACAGTGCAACGCACGCCAGGTCGTGCTCACCGCAGCGGTCAGGGGCACTTTCAAAGTAGAATCGCTGCCGCAAAACGTCCACCCGCTATTCAATGAGGGGCGCCGAAATGCGAGGGCACGAACATTACTGAAAGCCACCGCCATCAGCCCAGGACTGGCGGCATTTGCTGACGTGTCCCAGTACGGACGCAGCAACCAGTACGCGGCTGTCTCGGTAGGCTCGGACAGGACGGTCATTCACGCGGCATCAGTCAAGGGAATAACGGCTGAAGCGGCCGAACAGGTGGCAATGGCCTTTGCAATCGGCGGCCAGAGCATTTGCCTCGGGCGCTATGTCGCGGGAAGTGGCAGCCGTCCTCGCCAACGAGGGAGCCGCTGGTCATTACACTATCAAATTGTTTCCGGCCCATATGGGGGCCGACGTGCACCCGGACTTTCTTAACGCCAAAGAGCTGGCGCAAAACCACGCACGAGGACTCACGCACCGCGGCGACCGCGGCGAGCAAAGTGGCAGGGAGGGAGGGGAGCACCGAGACCCTCTGCTTACATTCAACGAAATAACGGCGCACTACCAGCTGTCAAGGAGGGCCTTCCCACTCCCCCACGCTAAACTCAATAGACCACAGTCGTCGATACTGCGAATGCTCCAGACAGGGTCGTTCCCTTCGACAGGGAGATTGAGCCTTTATTTACCAGACATATAGCCACACTGTCCGGATTGCGGCGAGTCGTACTGCTCGCTATCGCACATGCTTTGGCAATGCTCCGCATTAAGCGGCACCGAGTTGAGCACAGAAAAAGACTGGAAAGACGCATTGCGAAACGGCGACCACCAGACCCAACTCTGGGCCATCCAGAGGGCTCACGAAAGGGCGGAGGCTCACAGGCTTCCCGTCCCAACGTGGGTGCTGCCCGCGACACCTGCTGACCACTCAACCAAGAGTCGGTGGGGAGGGGTTCGTCCGGACTTAATAAAGATATTTCCTCCTCCTCCAAACTGAGTGGCACAACGTCTTTAGACACGACTGGCTCAGTTGTCACGATTCAGGCTAGCTAACTGAAGTGCAGTATAATAACAGCACCTAGAAGCGTGCATGGAGATAACATATGCCATGACCGCACGTCTCGTGCTCGCCGATGGAAGCGCTAGTTTTGGCGACCTCTCTGAGTAATCTCGCGAGAGCGGGCAGCTGTCCATCATGGTTTTCTACGTCATCGTTAGCGTGGCGCGGTTTAGTTCACGTCGGAGCGAAATAAGCAGCTCCCGTCGCATGTGTGCGGTGGGCGAAGCTTGAAGGAATATGGAATAAAAAATAGAAGCCATGGAAACGCAGCCAATTCTTGTACGTTCCAAGTGCTCGATGGTTATATAATGGACAACGAAGGCCGTATATCTTCCCATTTACCTGCCGGCAGGTGCAAAGCTCATCTCGAAGCAAACAGTCAGGTACTCAAAGGCAAAGCAGTCAAGTACCGAAAGGCAAAAAAGAAAAAAAATATTACCTTTCTTGCCTGGCTGGTTTCGATAGAGGTAAGCAAGATGGCTGCTTATCCTTTCTCGAGCTAGACAAACTGTACGGCACATCACACATAGCCATGAAAAAAAATAATAAGTGTAATAGAATCTTGTGTTGTGCTAGTTGGTGCGTAACTGGAAAGAAGGATGTGGCTCAACATTAAGGTGACAAGAAGAACAGAAACGTTCTTCTCATCACCTTTTTCATTTCATCGTTGCCTCAGATCTTGTTTAAGGTAAGCATACTTTGAGTGATGCTCCTCGCAGATATTTAATTGTTTGGTAGCAGTCGCACACATACACTTTGACCTATTACACCTCTCTCAATCCTTATATTTTGTTTTTACTGCACAGACAGGCTGATTTGGCATGCTCCCTATTTTACGATTTGCAAAATGGGACCGGATATCTGCTCAACATGAGTGCAGCCCCCACCCCTTCCACGGTCTAAATAAAAAAAATATCTAGGAGATTGAAACTATTACAAGACTAAAAATAAATTTCGTAAAGAGTTCGTAGGAACTATCAAGATGCTCGCCTGCAAAGCACGTCAAATACAAAGCTCATCAGGATTCTCGCAATGCTCGCCTGCAAAGCACGTCTAACGTGCCCTCGATGCAAGATGCGAAACTTCCATAGGTAAATAAATCTCAAAAACAATGTTGGTCACAGCAGTCCCACAGACAATGCATAATGATATCTCCCGTAAAGTGACAAAGGAAATCAGCAGCTGCTTAACGGTTAACTTTTTTGTATATGCATGTCTCTTGACGATAGAAAAAATTCGAGACCTGCCATGCCCCTCTGATTTTCCCAGCGCTTTCCCGCCTTTAAGTATATTGCGGACATTCTGTTTACCATCGCATCAAAAGAATGATGCTCATACTAGAGTTGCATGCGCAGTTAACAAGGTTACCAGGACAGTTCCAAGTATTGAACACTATAGAAGGATGGTGTTCGACGAATGCGATGGGGTGGTGTCAGCGATGTTTTGCCAACACTCCCTTTTATTCTGTCTAACACTCAGGAAGGTTTCCATTCCGAGTACAGGAACATTTATTAACAGCTGCACGGATGCTATTCTTAACACGACTTTCATGGCGATTCGAGAAGGCCACATGCAACGAGCGATACCAAAGAATGATTCAGATGTCTTATTAATCAGCAAAACAAGGCGGCTACTTAGTACGAGTGCCACTTTGCAACTGGCCTTTGCTAACTGTGCGGTTGTGACGCACATGAAGCATGTCATGCTATGAGGGGTGAGTTGGCCTTAACGATATGCAGGTGTTCATCTTTCATAGACGGGGCCGCGCTTTCTTGGCAGTTATAACCACAAAAGCATCTACCTGAATGCCTAAAAAGCACAAATCACAGATGCGAAATTCAACCGTGCCCGTTCCGCCCTTGATACAAGAGCACTGTATTCTGCTCGGCCCTCCGTGGATTACTGGAGCATGTGCCGGTCGTAGGTTGGGTCATCATTGGTGCCTCTAGAAGCGGTTGCTCCAGCGTATAACACAAAGCTAGCTCAACCGGAAACTGACTACAAAAGGTCATACGTCAAACCGGCAGGTGGTCCTCAAGGGATGTTCAGTGCCAGTGATCAATGCGTCAGCAAAGTAAGTCCATGTTGTCCCACTCGTGCCATGCAGTTGCAAAACCACTGCAGAGAGAAGCACAAGCAACTGTAATAACTCGAAAGAGCTTGCACGACAAATGCAGACGAATTAGGGTGACATTCACATCAGTAGACAACTTACAAGAATGAGCGCAGGAACATAGCTCCATGGTACGTAGGTGGGCGATTGCACACTTCTATGTAATGAAACGTACTATGCACTTTGCGCATAAATGCTTTCCAGCAGCAATTGCTGGTGGTGAACCTTATGCGAGCTGAACCACAAACGTGCAAAACAACATACAAAAGTAAACACGCAAAAGCCTCCATTTACATAGTATATATTGTGGCATAACTGATCATATTAGAACTTCATCTGTAAAGCACACAAATAAGAATTGCAATGTTAACGTCCCATAGAAACATTAGCAGCTTTCGCCTGCTATCACGGCTGGATACGAGCTTTTGCTAAAGCATTTTGCTGAACTCAAATGCCTCGAAATACTGAGATTAGCCGGCTTATTCAAGCCCCATGTGATCCCTTCTGAAACGAATTACTCGATGAGGCCAATCCTAAATTTCTATTGGCGGCCACTCTACAGAACACAAGCACTATCCTAAAGAGCAGCCATACTTTTCTAAGCTTCTAGAAAAGGCAGAAAGTAGGGGCCCAATTTTCAGAGGACGCTTACAAATCTGAGACGTTCCATTCAAGCATGCTAATGCCACAATGACAATTGTATTTCGGCTCGATTTGTGTATGAATTCCTGTTTCTCAACTCAAACGCTTCGACGAGTCTGTGTACATGGGTTTTTATTTCTGCATGTTTACACAGCTTTCTTGTGGGATTCGTCAGAAAGTTTGCACTTGAGATTTGTGCTTGGTGCTTGAAAAACACTGGTGATCATAGAGTAAGCGGTTGATCATGGGAATAACTCTTCACTGTAAATGTGCATTGAATAATTCGCAGCTGCTCGATTGCAAGGAATGGAAGAATACGAAACCTTGCAATTATACATTTATCCAATGAAACACGTGGGCGGTATAATTTCATTTTAATTACCATTGCAATAAAGCTTAGCATTATTTATTTGTTTAAGATACTTTCAATGAAATTGTTGTTGCAGAGGGGAGTCGTATATGTACATTATACGATATCAAAACAAAGCAGCTTCGAAAGACGAATGGTCAGGGTTGATGGTGACCGAGGAGGGGAGGTGGTTCCCTTCAGACACTGTTTTAGACAGAAATGAACTGAAGAAAAGGTTTTTCTGGCAACTTGGGCATACTGACTTTGTGGGTGTCACCGAATCGCGTTAACATGTACGAAGACAGTGGGAAGAGGTCGCTTTTGACTTCTAGATTGGCAAAATATATTTTGTGAAACAGAGATAAATAGGCGAGCTTCCCTCCTGATGACAGACAGGGCAGATAAAGGCTACTTTCTATGGAGGATATACTGGGACTACGGGAATAATTGGAAACGATGAAATGCGCGGACTGGTTTTGAGTAGCTTCTAGCATATTTGAGGGATGAGATGCAGATGGGTCCAAAATTGATGAAGCATACTGAAGTTTTGACCTTACAAGTGTTTTGTATATTATGCGTTTCAGAGAAGACCGGGGCACGAGAAAAGTTGTGATGTAAAAATCCAAGACAACGATTAGCAGAATTGATCATATATTCAATATGATATTTCACGATATGGCGTTATTACTGCAAACACCTAAATATTTATAGGATGTGAAACAATAAAGAGCAGAGTTGTCAATCTTGTACAAAAAAGTAGAAGCAGAACTGCGGCGAGGAAGCGTCATCATTTTGCATTTGTTTACGCTTAGTTTCAGTATCCAGTGGCGGCACGATGAAGCAATTGCATTAAGATCAGACTGAAGCAAGAGGGAGTCGGGTGCATCAGTAACTGCGCGATAAATGACGCAATATTCAGCATACAGCTGGATTTTAGGTGCTACATTGTCTGCCAAATCATTATTATAAATACGAAAAACCAAATGCCAAAGCATTGAGCTTAAGGTTAAGCATAGCTCTTCAATATTATTTATTAAAGCATAAAATAAAGATTAACCCATAAACAAAGCTAAAATATTAAATAAATTAGGACATAATGTAGGGCTTGTAAAAGCAATAAATAGTGATATAAAATCTCGTGCACTTTCTTACGAAGTGCCTGGAAAAATTGGAAACAGTGCAGTTATTATCGTGGAAATTCATTATATGGACAAAAGTGGCATGCCTTGTAGCTTCACGGTTGAAAATATTTCATTGAAGACAACCATTCCAGTGTTTGTTAATTAAGATTGTTGACGCGAGGTCATGATAAAAAGCTTCTGAACTGGTCAAGATGACAGAGAATAATACTAAGTTGGTTGCTTCCCCGTGAAGCCAAAGTGGATTTTTTAAGTGGTAGCTGACGCACACTGTATATAGCCGGACGGGAATGCTACAAAGCCTCACTTATCACACATGCTACATCTTTAAGTTTAAACTGACCCTTCTTCAATTTCGAGTGTGTTTTTTTTTGCAGTGTAATACCGTACTACGCATTCAAGTTCCTTCAGGGGTTCTGCACAACGCTTTAAGGAGCATGTGAACAATTTCAACGCAATCTCTTGACTTAGATGAAGGTGGACATAACCTATCCCACACAATTTCCTAAGGTCCAATCCTCGATCATGCTTTGAGGATGTCTTGAAATTATTCCTTAACTTTTCAAGCTTTGCTTCTTGGAACAATTAGTATTTGCTGCTTCGACTCACGATGCCGAGATACATTCTTCGGCTACTAATTTTCTTAATTATAGATAGGATGATCCTATACCTCTTTTAGGAAAGTTCATAAACATTCCCTCGAAATATTGCCTCCGGCTACTAACATCATTTTTCATCCACTGTACTTACAGACACAGTGCTCATTATGAGTGCTTTCGTTTTCTTTGCACCATGGATGTTCACACGAACCTCTTCAGCCTTGTCAGCTTCATTGCATTCAATATTCAATCTGATAAACTTCCATTGCATTCAATCTGATAAACTTCCACTAATAATTTTATGAAACGGCGTGCATAAGTAGCTGCCCTGCGACTTCAGAGCAGACGCTCATATTTATTGTGGAAAGGAACCCCATCGCTATGGACTCATGTGCGATAAAACAGACACTTACAGGTAACCACAATACAGCGCGCCCGTGGTAACTCAGCAAGCATTAATTACAGCCGTTGAGCCCTGATGATTGCAGAACACACTTCCTTTACCGTCAATAAATCATTTCGCTGCTCCGTAAAAAGCGCTTTCCAGTAAATAATTGCTGGGTTTTATGCGCGTAACTTCGACACATTATGAGGCACACCGTAGTGGAGGGATCCTGAAATTTGGACCACCTGGGATTCCTTTTATCACCTGTCCACAGAACGCACAGTAGGCGGGCTTCTACAGCATCTTAGCCTTTATCGAAATGTTACCGCAAGGGCCGGCATCACAGCCATGTGTTTCTCGTCAACAGCCGAGCACCATGGTCACGCACGGTATGACCGCGCCGACCGTGCATGCCATCATCACGGAAACATGTTCACGATGGCCAGCTGAAGGCTAATCCCTATGTCACGAATTGATGAATAGTTAATATTCACGACAACCTTGCAAAAAAAGCGCAACATTTGCATAGATACACATGCCTGCAACAAGCAATACTTTATTGCACTTATACTGTACGAGAACAAGCTCCTGGAATATTAGTGAGCTATGAATCACCTGATCAGCAAGCCTGTTAAGACAAGTAACAATAAGACAATATTTGCGCTATCAACGCAGCGCCCTACACGAAGTGCTGCTCTGTGCCAGTTTACTTAACTCCTGGCCCACTATGTGTAACGTTTCATTTACTCGTAACATGTCACAGCTTAACCGACCGTGTGATATATTTTTTTGCCGGACTAACGTTTTCGCTAAAGGTGGAAAACAGATTTGAATATGTTGTGGCACTTACGAAACATGTAATCGAGCACGAGCACTTCAATCTCATAACCTTCATAATGAATGGAAATTCATTCCCGGTATGCACTTCGAAAAGGTACGGCAGCTCGTGCTTGTGGGTCTACGTGCAGTTTCGTGCAGACACTCCCACTGCAAAAGGAGCACCATACTTTTAAACCCAATGACATACCTGCACATATCAACGTATTGCTCCAAGTACTACCAATAATTTCTCGTGTTTTATGTCTCAAATCCATGTTATTATTATGAAAGTCCCCGCAGTGAAGGGCTTCCTAAATATCGACTCCATAATTTTAACTATGCCCGTCTACATATACCTTTCTCTCTGTGCTCTTATAGAGGACATGTAGAAAGGCAGTCTATAGACCAGACAGGAAGAGTACTTCCTATACTGGAAATATCTAAATACATTACATAAAGTTTCCTCTTCATGCTTTACTAGATATGATGTTAATTCGTCGCTTAAATAGCGGGTATGGAGAACCAGTCTAAAGATAGGTGGTGTTGGAAGTTCTAAAGGTGTTCTTTAAAATACACTTCATAGAGTTCAATGCATATGACGTCAACACGCTTTCAGTAGCGTGTGAAAAGACGTGTTTCTATAGATGGAATGTCTTAGACTTTGTCTAAATGTACAATGGAAAATACCCTCCAGAATGCGAGCTCCTGTGGAGCTCCTTCAGACTCTATGTGGACTCACTAGGAGTTCTAAGGAAGTCTAGACACATTTTCGTAACCGATCTAGCATTTGCCCCCATCACAATGCGGCCATCAGGGCCTGGATTCGGTACGGCGATCTTCGTGCCAGAAATCGAGAATCCGAAACTGAGCGCATCACCCTATACTGCGGCGAGTTTTATTGCTTGACACAAAGGAAAAACGCTCGTGGGGAGAGTGTCAGAAAACCCTTGAGGTAGGCTCGTATCCCCGCTGAAGGCACTGCAGCCTTATATGGAAATAGATCCGAGGAAAGAAAACGGACCGAGGCTGACTAGCAGTGGATGATGATCACCCTTAATTAAATAGTCTTGGTTTGAGCTACCTCGTGTTGGTGCATAATTTAAAAGGCCTTTCCCTGCAAACTGAACTGCCCGTTATTTCTTGTTCGTCCTAGTTCAAGCATGGCGCCAGGAGGCTTTTACCTACGCCACCGATTCCTGTCACAAACACAACGCTAATAAGGCCTCCAACAGCGATGAGTGCTGCGGCAGGCTTTTTTTGCGCTTCGAGCTGCTGCTTCAACTGTTACTTTTTGTATGGGCAGCTGTTGGACGACTTCTTAAAGGGGCACTGACACCAAAATTTCGCTGCTAAGATAGCCTGCGAGATCGCTTTTCGTGGACATACAGATGTCATCTACCAAATCTCAATGGCGAACACAGCTCCGAAGATAAATGAATATTGAATTCGCATGCGCAATCGAGCGCTAGACGCCGTACATCGCGACATCGACAGCAGCAAAGGTGACCTGAAGGGGACCCCCAACTCCGCGACGTCACCACGGCAGCCGAGCTCAGCTAGCAATGATGACGTCATAGCCGCCATTGCTTATTCGCTGCGGCTGCGTTAGTAGACTGCCGACGACGCCAGACCTCAAGAAAATAGTTGCCACCCAACAACGATGACAGCAACAGCGACAACAACGCGCAGGACGTGCGACAGGCGAAAAAAAAACGAGCACGCGGCGGCTGTCGTGCGGAAGTGCGTCACAGTTATGTGTGCTCACGCGTCCGAACTCGTCCACTCCATCGCGAGCGCTAGATGGCGCCAGTTTCACCGGGCGCCTCGTCGTTGTTTGAGCTCTCCCAAACCAAAACTGAAACTAGTGGGTAATAAACAGGCCGTAAATAATTATCTGACGCGCGCTGGAGCAAATGATGTGCCTTGTTATGGCTAACAGGTCCCCAGCTACGTATTGCAGCGAAAAAACAGCAGACGAAAATTTTGGTGTCAGTGCCCCTTTAACTACCAGGGACGACACGGAGATGTACTGCAACTACAAGATTCTGTGACCGCGTGGCGGCTACATTTTCCCGCTCCCTTCACTTTCAGTGCAAGGCATATTCATGGAAACTATACGGTCGCAGTTCAGATTACAGCCCAAAGGCATCAAGCAGCTTTTGGCGTCCAGGGAACTGGTCTAACTACTCACAGAGCACTGCTTCAGACACATATCTGACAACTTAGAAATAACAAATGCTAGTGAATTTCACATCTGTCTATTGTTGCAGACACCGGAAACGATCACTAAGTGCGTGCAACAAAATTTGAACGTAGAAGCTTGCCTATATGGAAAAAAATATGCCTCCATCTCCAGAAAATCAAGAAAATCCCTCGTAAACGGGAACCTG
>JABSTT010005749.1:0-23446 GCA_013339685.2 Hyalomma asiaticum | reverse complement strand
CAAAAGAGAATAACATGCAATTTGGAAAATTTGAGAAGGTCAAGAACCACTTCATTAAATACTGTTTCTTGTTTCTGGCCCGAAATTGTGTTTATTCGATTGATTAGACAGTTCAGATTTCTTATTTCATGTAACATAACTCTTTCCAAGCAGGCCCGGCTATTCGTGGCACGTAGAAGCCAGGAGATGCTTCCGTTGACGTGGATAGCTGATGCCAGGCATGCCAGACCATGGACGCCGGTGACTCTCCTCCACTCTTCCTTCTTTCACTCGCGGAAGAAACAACTTTTTCTTCAAGTTGTATTAGATGCACACCTTTCATTTTCTCTGATGAAACGGTTACAATTTCTCTGGCTGTACGAATTGCACTTTCAGGGTTTGTCCTCACTTGTTGAGCATTGCCTGATGCTTGACGAGACCTCCGACACCATCGCACCGTTTTTTTCCGTGTCCAGTTGCTGAGAATACCTATTGGTTACTGGGCCCAGCTCTTTCCGAACTCGAAATGCTGATATCTATTTTTCAAATGACTGGCGGCCCATCACTCACATATGTCACCTTTGAGTAAACCGCAGGTTGTGTTCCACCCATTCTTTCACTTTCGCTAGAGCCAAGCAGGCGTGAGCTCGTCGTGGCTTAAGTCGTCACTAACAAAACGAATTCTGCGTAGATTTTCTCGTTTGTTACCACGCATGTAGATGAATACTTGCTCCCTTGTGGCAGTGGCATGCTCAACTTCATCAGAAGGATGACATCCAGTTTCGGCAAATGAATGTGTGGAATACAATGCTTCCATGCTGCATGCACTGCTTTTCCTCGTATGCATAGTTCTACTTTCTGCCTTCCTGATGTGTTGTGCATTATCCACCTTGCCACCGATACTCTACTCGAAGAGGATCAAAAAGTTTCAGCACCCGAATCTTTTTTTTTGTTACAAGTCGGCTGCCTCCCGCTTGCTAGTAATATTTCTTCGTCTTCTAGTATTAAGTTCCTCCAGTGTCAGGGACCTGACTTTTGGACACTGATTGCATTCGCCTAAAAGGCACCCTGATGGTGGCGGAATGCAATAAACGTTGAGTGAAGCTCATCAGCATCGATTCTGTGGCCAAGAATGTTCTCACAGCAGCAAGGTAAAGTTTATACTTGGCGCAAATGGCACAAACACACACACATCATGCGGGGATAACATTTACCCGCACGATCGCAAGTGCAGATTTTAATCTGAGATAGGTGCGCGCATCAGTTACCAACTGTTTTGCTTTTGTCTCTTTGGTGTCCTGTATCTTGCTTTGGCATTGGAGTGCCACGTTCTTGTATTATGTACTGTTCGCATGTGGCGGCACAGTTTCTCTGGCGGCAGTCGCTGCCGACCGCATAGCTACCTGATTGTGTTTTGATCTTCTTCCATCTCCGCCTTGTTATCAGCGCCTAGCTGTGGTGCGAACAAAGGCGTGTGGTTCTCAGAGTCGAAGCTCTCTGGTGGGTCGTGTCCCGTCGCTGTCGTCGAAGACGCTGCTGATGTGGCCGCCGCTCTGCAAGGTCCGTCCTTGTCCGCCGCCTTGCTTCGCCTTCGACGTGGCGGGTCACCGCTTAGGCCTAGCCAGCCTAGGCCTCCTCAAAAGTGATGCTCGGTCTCCAACAAGACCGACCCTCTGTAGTGATTCTGCTGCCGGTCGTCCCGTTCTGCCGGCGAAGGTGGAGCGCTGCGGGTACGCCGGGAACTGCTGAAGTCGGCCGCTGCCACTCCGAAGTCCGTGCTCGATCGTAAGCCAGATCGCCGGCACCCCGGAGCCCGACGCCCTCGTCTCCTCGTCACCAGACCGTAGCTGGCCAGACACCTTCGTCGACCGGTGCGCGCAGAGAATGCCACCTCAGCCTTCTCGATCACCGATCTCTCTCGGGTCGCGTGCCGCGAGCCCGCTGACGACCAATTGTGAACATCGACGTGTCCACGGCGCGTGCTTCCCCCGCGCCACTTCGCCGATCTCTGGTCGTCTGCTAGCCTGTGTTGGGCCCCTCTTACTCATGACATTGGCCCCCCTTTTAAGAGTTTTTTCTTAAAAAACTGCTTCCTCCTCCTCTTCTTCTGAATTCTTCGGTACCTTGCCAAATATTCCCTGTTATGTAGACTTCTTCACTGCTCTATCCGTCTGTGCTATTCTGTCTTTCACCACTACCTCTATACATTCGCTTGGCAATCACCGCATTCTTTACCCTTTCCCGTTGCTGGGCCTGGTAACTGCTCCATCTTTGCTCATCTCTCTGTGCCCCTTCCGATGTTTCCCTCTCGTTCTTTTCCTTTCAGAAACCGATATTCAATGACACCTCATGCTTCGTTTTCCTTTTTTCCTTACTCCTATGTCATCCTTTGCTGTTGATCCTTTCTCTTTAAACTATAACAGCTCTGTTCTGCCCTTTCTCAAGCTCCACTATCGTACTTGTGTCTCTTCTAACATTCCGGTACATTTTCTATCGTGTCTATCTACTTGATAGTATTGCCGAATCTCTTTTCCGTGAACCTTAGCCTTTAGCCACTACTCCTGTAGAGATGCTTTGTTGCTACAACCAATCACTTTCCTTTTCCTTGACCTTCAAATCAATGCTCTGTCTAGCTCTTCTCTTCCCTAACCACTCTACTATACTTGCTATAAAAATCTCTCTGCTCTATTTATCCCGTCCGTATGTCTTTGTCCTTGTCCTGTCCCTGTTCATTTCCATCAAAAGCTATCCTTTCATAAACCAAAATCTTTTTCTTCAGAGGCCACAGGAAAACCTCTCCGCTTTAACTCTGGGCTTTCTCCCAGTCGGCAGCTCGCGCCACTCTCTTGCGCGCCTCCTCGCATGTGCTCGTCGCCTCAAACGCTCGCTATGGCGGCGGCGTTTGTTAGCCTTGCCAACCCTTCTCCGGCGTTTCTTTGCTACCTTGCCTCGCGGACGCCTGGTGCGGCCGCCGCGTTTGTCCTCTTTCAAAGTCAAACGCCTCATCCCGCTACCTTCTCTCTCGCGTCTTCTTACCGCACGTGCTCGCGAACCCCTTGTACGGGTGCAGCGTTTGCCCTCTTTCAAACATGCCCGCCTTCCGAGCTACTTCTCTCGTGCATCTACCTAACGCACGCTGTCGACGCCGACCCTTGCGTTCTCGCCTCTTGCGACCGACTGTTCCCTGGCGTCTACTCGATCCCTGCTCGGTTGCCTTGCCTCGTTCTCTTACTTTTAGTTTGTTTCGAATTTGCGTTCTTCTACGCGCCTTATGACCAAGTCCTCCGTTGGCAGTGTCCAGTCTACCTTTTTCTCACTAAGACCTCCTCGCTCCCATTGCTGTTTGGCCTTTTTTCATTTACCTCTCTCTCATTGTGGACTACTACTTCACCCTGCTCGCTCCCGTTCAGCCCGATCGTCGCGCGGATCGTGACCCTGCTTCACATCCTTCACTGTGGGGCTCTCATCAGAACAGACCCCGTTAAGCATGTGCTTGCAGCCCTGCAATACACTCTCTACAAGTACGTGCTTGCAGCAGCCTGCAATACACTCTTGATTCTCCTGCACCGGCGGTGGTGCGCTTCCTCTCTGTGTTCATCTCTTGGGCGCCTACGCCCGCATCATCAATCTCCGACTCGAGCTCCACCAGACTTGCGTAACCGCGCCGCACTTCTCTGACCTACCGAGACACTGTCCTGACTCGCCTGAATTTCCGGAAGTTCGCTAGCTTCCGCCTCATGTCCACAAATTTCAACGGATTGCACTACTGGCAAATTTACACATGATGTCTCCTCCCTACTCTGATACTTGAACTTTCTTTCAGCCTCCTCTATTTGTTGCTTCAGCATAGCTACGGTTCTTTCATGCTCTAGTTCGCGCTCCCGTTCACGTTGGAGCTGGCATTCTTCAAAAAACCTCAACGCGTCTTTGCCACGTAAGTTCCTGCTCTTCGCTATCTCTGCCACCGCTCCCAATCCACTCTTCGCACCCCCGACGATCATTCGTGACTGGCCTGGACGACAATTAAAAAAAACATTTTTTTGATATTTTTTAAACTTTGTACACTTATTCTCCTTCACATTGGCTTTCACAATCACCAAAACGTATTCATAATTATGTTCCAATAGGATTTACAGGCCGTCGAATTAGACCCTTACACATTCATAGGCAAGTGTGATGCGGCTTCTTGCCCGCTGAGTGTACAGAATTAAGACAGATTGAATTTTCGGCCCTTAAGAGGCCAGCAGCACCGAAAAGGGTATTAGTGGCACTGATGACGTCAATTTAGAACGATTTGGTCACCCGAGCGGCCATGAGCGCGGAGCTACCGAGCAGGTGTGCGCCCAACCAGATGCTCTTTCTAAGAGAGGCACAGTCAGAGCTCCTTTTCGCCTCCTTACACCAAAAGTGTTCGAAACACTTCTTGGGTAACTTCCACGCGTGTGCACTGGAGATTCGCTATCCATTACGCCTTTTGTTCGCACCACAGCTAGGCGCTGATACAAGGCGGAGATGGAAGCAAGATCAAAACACAATCAGGTAGCTATGCGGTCGACAGCGACTACCGCCAGAGAAACTGTGCACCGCCACATGCGAACAGTAACATAATACAAGAACGTGGCACTCCAATGCGAAAGCAAGATACAGAACGCCAAAGAAACAAAAGCAAAACAGTTGGTAACTGATGCGCGCACCTATCTCAGATTAAATTCTGCACCTTGCGATCGCGCCGGGTAAAATGTTATCCCCAGCATGATGTGTGTGTTTGTGCCATTTGCGCCAACTATAAACTTTACCTTGCTGCTGTTGAGAACATTCTTGGCCACAGAATCATCGATGTGAGATTCACTCAACGTTTATTTGCATTCCGTCACCATCAGGGTGCCTTTTAGGCGAATGCAATCAGTGTCCAAAAGGCAGGTCCCTGACACTGGAGGAACTTAATATCCCAGAAGACGAAGAAATATTACTAGCAATGCGGGAGGCAGCCGACCTTGTAAACAAAAAAAAAAATTCGGGTGCTGAAACTTTTTTGAATCCTCTTCGAGTATTGGTGGCAATGTGGACAATGCACAACCACATCAGGAAGGCACAAAGTAGAACTATGCATACGAGGAAAAGCAGTGCATGCAGCGTGGAAGCATTGTATTCCACACATTCATTTTGCCGAAAACTGGATTGTCATCCTTCCTGATGAAGTTGAGGCATGCCACTGCCACAAGGAGCAAGTATTCATCTCTACATGGCGGGGTAACAACGAGAAAATCTACGAAGAATTTCGTTGTTGTTAGTGACGACTTAAGCCACGACTCCGCTCACGCCTGCTTGGCTCTAGCAAAAGTGAAAAAAATGGGTGGAAGACAACCTGCCGGTTTACTCCAAGGTGACATATGTGAGTGATGGAGCCGCCAGTCATTTGAAAAATAGATATCAGCATTCGAGTTCGGAAAGAGCTGTTGTCCCAGTAACCAATAGGTATTCTCAGCAACTGGACACCGAAAAACGCGTGCGATGGAGTCGGAGGTCTCGTCAGCATCAGCCAATATCTGTCACGAGTTTGTGTGTGAGGATCTCGGGAGCGCTTGCTCCGATGGATTGAGAGAGAGTGACGGAGACGAGAGGCGTTAACAAAAAACAAAAGACGTTACTTTATACAACAACAAACATTAAAAATAAGCAAAACACCAATTCGCACACATAGAGAAAACCTAAATGTTACCCTTAACCTAAACAGCCTAATTACAAATGCTCCGCGTTGAGCGCAGTTCCCACAGGAGTCACTCAACCATGGGCCTCGCGTTTACGTGCGCGTCAGCTGCCCGCCGCTGAAAGTGAAGTTGGACGCTCTTACGTTGGGCGTCGACGTGGTGTGGTTCAGAGTCGAAGCTCTCTCTGGGTCGTGTCCCGTCGCTGTCGTCGACAGACGCTGCTGATGGTGGCCGCCGCTCATGCAAGGTCCGTCCTTGTCCGCCGCCTTGCTTCGCCTTCGACGTGGCGGTCACCGCTTAGGCCTAGCCCAGCCTAGGCCTCCTCAAAAGTGATGTCCGGTCTCCAACCAAGACCGGCCCTCTGCAGCGATTCTTCTGCCGGTCGTCCCGTTCTGCCGGCGAAGGTGGAGCGCTGCGGGTACGCCGGGAACTGCTGAAGTTCGGCCGCTGCCACTCCGAAGTCCGTGCTCGATCGTAAGCCAGATCGCCGGCACCCCGGAGCCCGACGCCCTCGTCTCCTCGTCACCAGACCGTAGCTGGCCAGACACCCTTCGTCGACCGGTGCCGCGCAGAGAATGCCACCTCAGCCTTCTCGATCACCGATCTCTCCTCGGGTCGCGTGCCGCGAGCCCGCTGACGACCATTGTGAACATCGACGTGTCCACGGCGCGTGCTTCCCCGCGCCACTTCGCCGATCTCTGTTTCGTCTGCTAGCCTTGTGTTTGTGGGCCCCTCTTACTCATGACATTGGCCCCCCTTTTAAGAGTTTTTTCTTAAAAAACTGCTTCCTCCTCCTCTTCTTCTGAATTCTTCGGTACCTTGCCAAATCTTGCCTTTTTGAAAATAAACTTCGGATGTCTTGATTTTCGGCTCACTGTATCTCGTTCGTAGGCCATCACAAGCGCACCACACATCACGTTGCACCGACACACTTTCGCGCACATTTTGGCCTCCGGTAATCACCACACACAGCACTAAAACGTAAGCACTTCACGATGTCCATTGTCACAAAAGTCAATGTTCGTTGAGCTTGCATTTGTGTCCGCTGAACAATACCGTAGATTGGTATCTCCGAATGTCAACACGCACTATGATCATGTCACTGTCACTGCACTGTATCACCTTCCTATCATACACTATATCAATACACAAAGTCTGTACCACCACACAACTATACATGCTGTACACTTCACCACAGTACCACACTCTGCTCTCCAGACATGCCACATATCACCAATACATAATCACTTTCACTAATGTTCACTTTTCACGATAGTCATCAATGTTCACCATGTTCACTTGCAGTCCACTAAACAATATTTCCATTCGCTATCCACACACCTACGTACATAACTATACATATTCATCACTATATCACCACTGAATCCCTACCCACACACAACTATACATATCTAGGCTTCACCACATTAGCACTCTTTGCTCTGCAAAGATTCATCTTTTTTTTTTTTCAACTCATTGGCTGCGCACTCATTCACGATGTACATTACCTAGCCACCATATTCCCTGTTATGTAGACTTCTTCACTGCTCTATCCGTCTGTGCTATTCTGTCTTTCACCACTACCTCTATACATTCGCTTGGCAATCACCGCATTCTTTACCCTTTCCCGTTGCTGGGCCTGGGTAACTGCTCCATCTTTGCTCATCTCTCTGTGCCCCTTCCGATGTTTCCTCGTTCTTTTCCTTTCAGAAACCGATATTCAATGACACCTCATGCTTCGTTTTCCTTTTTTCCTTACTCCTATGTCATCCTTTGCTGTTGATCCTTTCTCTTTAAACTATTAACAGCTCTGTTCTGCCCTTTCTCAAGCTCCACTATCGTACTTGTGTCTCTTCTAACATTCCGGTACATTTTCTATCGTGTCTATCTACTTGATAGTATTGCCGAATCTCTTTTCCGTGAACCTTAGCCTTTAGCCACTACTCCTGTAGAGATGCTTTGTTGCTACACCAATCACTTTCCTTTTCCTTGACCTTCAAATCAATGCTCTGTCTAGCTCTTCTCTTCCCTAACCACTCTACTATACTTGCTATAAAAATCTCTCTGCTCTATTTATCCCGTCCGTATGTCTTTGTCCTTATCCTGTCCCTGTTCATTTCCATCAAAAGCTATCCTTTCATAAACCAAAATCTTTTTCTTCAGAGGCCACAGGAAAAACCTCTCCGCTTTAACTCTGGGCTTTCTCCCAGTCGGCAGCTCGCGCCACTCTCTTGCGCGCCTCCTCGCATGTGCTCGTCGCCTCAAACGCTCGCTATGGCGGCGGCGTTTGTTAGCCTTGCCAACCCTTCTCCGGCGTTTCTTTGCTACCTTGCCTCGCGGACGCCTGGTGCGGCCGCCGCGTTTGTCCTCTTTCAAAGTCAAACGCCTCATCCCGCTACCTTCTCTCTCGCGTCTTCTTACCGCACGTGCTCGCGAACCCCTTGTACGGGTGCAGCGTTTGCCCTCTTTCAACATGCACGCGCCTTCCGAGCTACTTCTCTCGTGCATCTACCTAACGCACGCTGTCGACGCCGACCCTTGCGTTCTCGCCTCTTGCGACCGACTGTTCCCTGGCGTCTACTCGATCCCTGCTCGGTTGCCTTGCCTCGTTCTCTTACTTTTAGTTTGTTTCGAATTTGCGTTCTTCTACGCGCCTTATGACCAAGTCCTCCGTTGGCAGTGTCCACGTCTACCTTTTTCTCAACTAAGACCTCCTCGCTCCCATTGCTGTTTGGCCTTTTTTCATTTACCTCTCTCTCATTGTGGACTACTACTTCACCCTGCTCGCTCCCGAGTTCAGCCCGATCGTCGCGCGCACAAATGTCAGAATAATCAGGTGTGCACTGCTTGCCGAGCCTTCCATAAGGGTCCAATTCGACGGCCTGTAACTCTTATTGGAACAAAATTATGCACTATTTTTTGGTTATTGTGAAAGCCAATGTGAAGGAGAATAAGCGTACAAAGTTTAAAAAATATCAAAAATGGTTTTTTTCCTTAATTGTCAGAAATATTGACTGTTCGGCATTTTTTTGAAGTTAGCCCGCCCGTATCTCATTATTGGAAAGTCGTATAAATATACGCTCTTGCAGTTTGACAAACGAGTATGCTTAGAACGTAATAAGGAATTTTCGTCGCTCTGCTACAAGCACTTTTTGAGATATAAGCCTGCAAAGTAGACAGAAAAGTGCTTCCTGGGCTGATTTTGAGGATTTTTATAAGAATATGTACACTCCCCATAAAGAGGAAAAATAACTTAACACAAGCAGGAGTATGCATACCATTACTTAAATAAATTTCAGCCACCTATCCTTAGTATAGTTTGTGTAATTAATAACAAAGTTGGCCAAAACAGAAGAGCAGGCAAGTGCGGCACTCCACCTCTTCGTCATTATTGACTCCCGGCGCTTCGAAAAAATTTTTGCTAGCAAAACCAACTGCAGATCTCTTCTTTCCACTCATCGGGCAGCAATATATAAAATTTTGAAAGAAATTGAAGAGGGTGACCAGCCATGCTTTGTTCGATCTTACGTGGAATCACCCATACTCCATAAAGGCGAATCAGAATGCCGGATCGCATTCTCTTATTTACCCTGCCTCAAATGTCAAAGACAGGGCGAAATGTCTCGCTCTCAATCGTCCAATCTGTCCACGGCATAAATCGACAAATCGTCACAAAGTGTTCATCATCAAATCGGTTGAGAATGTCCCGATCGCATTCTCTTATACACCCTGCCTTAAAGGTCAAAGACAGGGCGAAATGTCTCGCTCTCAATCCTCCAAGTTCACTCCGTGGCATACATCTCCGAAAGGTGTACTCCATAAGGCGATTCAGAATGCCCGATCGCATTCTCTTATGTACCCTGCCTCGCTGTCAATCCTCCAAGATCATTCCGTGGCATACATCTCCATAAGGTATACTCCATCAAGGCGACTGAGAATGCCCGATCGCATTCTAATTTACCCTGCCTCAAAGGTCAAAGACAGGGCGATATCCTATAAGTTCATTCCATGGCATACATCTCCACAAGGGGATTGAGAATGCACGATCGCATTCTATTCCCTGTCTTAATGGTCACAGACAGGGCGAAATTCTCGACAGCAATTGGGATTCCTGTCCTCTTTCCTTCCCGACTCCTTCCAGAATGTTTCCTTCTAGACCTAAGCTATGCTCTACACATCCGTCGTAATTTGATGCTGTCAAGGGTCAATGAGAAAGCACGAGCGCATTCTTTCGTGCACCCTGCCTCGATGGACAGACAGAGTGGAGAGGTTGCATTGATGAGCAGCATCCAACTACCTTAATTCCTTACGAATATGTAGCTAAAAAGCATAAGTTAAAATCACAAGAGCACCCTACAAAGGAACTAGGCGAAATTTCCCCTGATAAGCATTACCAATAAATCAATGGTACTATTGCAAAATAACCTAAAATCACACTATGGAATGGAAGCATGTAAGAAGCTGCGTCGATAAGCATCTATTCACACAATGCTTAGTTGAAATCAGGCTACAATCGGGCTATTCTACTAGGCTATAATGAAATTCCTGTTATAACTGGCACAACTACACCACATTTACACAACAGCATTGCGAACTGCCGTTTCTAACGGCGTAACCAAAATCTGAAACGCCACGCTGAATAAGCACTTAACACTCCAGAGTACAAAAAAAAAACATGTAGAATATTGATATGCCTTGAACGGCATCAATACGAAGCCATCGTGCAGGCTTTGGCCGACGTGCACAGAAGAGAAAAAGGGTTACTGCACGAAATGCCAGTTTAGTTCAAATTTCTCTAATTCATGCATAGCGGCAACGAGAACACTGAGAGGAACTAAGTCATCAGCTTGCATACTGAGAGGCAGGCAGGCAAATATGAACGGAACACAATGTCGTCGCAATAGGCTTACTACGCCTTTATAAAAACTTGCAAGAGCAAGCGAGTTTTACACGAAAAGTAAGCAAGGAACCTTCTAGAGCTTTAACGAGTCATCATCCATTAAGGTGGTTAACTAAAACCATGCAGTTTTTCGCTAATCATTTCTAGAACACACACTTCTAACACACACAAATGAGAAGCTGTCACTTACCCCCGTAAGCGATCGCGATCTTCAACTTGACAGAAAATTGCCGTAAAGCACAGCGGCCGCTGGTGAACATCCCGCCACAAGGTAGAACACCTCCTTCACGTAGTGATGGGCAACTAATGACGATCGACTGTAGACCCGGCCTGCTCACGAATACTATATCAGCAATGAAGAACAGGATTACCAAGTACTTACGTATATTCTCAAATGCCGGCACCTGCCACCGTGGCGCACGATAGATGCCCGTTCTTAAAGCAGAGGGCCAAAAAAAGCCGTGTAAAAAGCTACGTACCTAGGTCCCGCATGGCCATTGAACAGCGAAGCTGGACAATAGTTTGCTGAACCAGCATTAATTAGTCACGTTATGTTTCAGTGGGAACATGTCACATTATCCTCAACAATATCACGTAATGCAAAATCACATGACATCTCGTGATATACGTTCCCCCAAAATCGCCAAACGAGGTGCCCTAGTCATGTAACAATGTCACGCAACATGACGCTGCCGCCGAGATCACATAACGAAATGACAAGTGGCACGTGGTCGCATTATGCCCGAAAAACTACGGCTACCTTATAGCGCATGCCCGTGTTCTTGCCAACATATTCAGAACAGACATCGTAACGCCAGGAACACACTAACCCACATCTTTACAAGGAGTCTATTTCATTACAACCGTACATTAAATGGCCTAATCGATGCAAATCAAAACCAGAAACATACGAGGTCACGATTTAAAATAGTGTACATAACCAGAGACAATATGCGTTAATTTATAAGGCCTTCGACGTGCTTCGAAACTAAGCGTGCGATTAGGACACATACTTAGTTCACACACACAAGCATTGTTTTTGACTATATATGAGACGAAGGAATGCAGGATATGCAACGCGGCATTTTTAACACAGCTTTCGACATGCTTCCGGTATTATTTGGAGAGTTCAGGACGACGTGCCTATGCATATGATATAAAGTAGGATGATAGGCATTTTCGTTGATTTGGGGGCACTCCTTTTAGGAGGGGGTGAGTGGACAACAACCCACCTCACGCGCACTAAGAGTGGTTCGGACCCGCGATAGGTTCCACGCCTCATTGAACGAAAGACGCACAAGACACAGCAGGCGCTACTGCTTACAACAACCGCTCGAAGAACACGCGAAACGAGGCACAACTCATCCAAGAGACCTAACGCGAAAACATGCAGTCTCAAAAACTAAAGTGACGAACCTGCAACAACATATTCATGTAACAAGGAATAATACATGACAGAAAATATACTCGCGACAATACGTACACGTACGAGGCTAAACACGCGATGCTTATTCTAACAAAAAGCATTGTTGCGAGATTAGGTAATGCGAGTCTTAGGGAGAGAAATGACAGCCGCTAGGCGCGGACACAATGGCTGCGCAGGTCGCTTGAGCGACGTCTGCGGGATCGTCGATTTACCCCGTGAACCAAGATGAGCAGCGTCTTGGGCCCTCTCTCTCGGAGGTGACACACTCAAACTGCAGGACCGGGTACGACTTCCCGGCTTGCTGACCGCCCTTGGCCCGCACTCACGCTGCAGCGACAGGCCGCCATTACTGTCCAACGACCTCTGGCAGGTGTCATCTCAGCTCGTCCTGACCCCCTCTTCCCGCCTTTCCACACTGGAGATCGGAAGGAACCAGTCCGGAAATTGCCGGGACAAACATCGCGTTTCCCTGCGGCCTCACCACGGATTCCTCGCACTGGGGGCACGGACGCAGAAGCCCGGTCCTGTCGAATACGCTCATTTTGTGACGCACATCTGTCACACCGTTCAACATTCAGAAACTCTAGTTCAGTCTTCTCCAACAAGGAGGCGATTGAGGGAACAACGAGCGCACACTCTACTGTCTGCCAAGTCGAAGCAGGACACTTCTATGGAAACGAATTCAATCGTTCACTTCTCCCGTACACTCAACGATTTTAACCAGCTCAGCCGTTGTTGCTCAGTCATTTCACTGAATGGTCTGATGCAGGACACTTCTGGAAAAAGAATTCCGTCCATGATTCCTCCTGCCATAATATAATGGTACGACGTATACACCGCTGCACATCCTTGACAGTGCGTTAGCGCCATACGTTCGGCAAATATCGGTCAGTCATTTCCATATTGGCCATCCGAAAATAGAGAGAGCGAACTGCTGAAGCTGATATCCACGAGGGTCTCAACCTGGAGAATCCGGTACTGCCGCACTTCCGCAAGGATATCGCTTGACATCTTTCAGTCTGTTCATGCCCGATGTTTGGCTGGCAATTCTTGCTCAGTCATCGTAACGAAAGCAGTTGGAAAGAAAGTGCACTGCTTATCTCGATGGTCTTCCACTCTGCCTCGACAACCTTAGTGCAACGAAATAGGCAAAGATCAATACACTTGAACGAATGATGTAAGCAAACTGGCTTCCTAGCAGCAGACGTCATTGAAGAAGCTAGGGAGCTGTGACAGGCTCACTAGCGGCATGCTAAACAAAATTAACTAGCAAGTTACCTTGACATCACTAGTGCACACTTAGAGGGCAACTAAGGCCATCAAAGCACCGGGAGACATCGAAGACAGGAAGCTATCAAGTCCACGCTTGATATTCTCTCGACTATGTGCTTCACTTTGTACGTCTCGCTCTCGAACGTCTAATCTCCGTCCACGGTATAAATCCAGAAATCCTCACAAAGTGGTCAACATGGCAGTTGAGAATGCCCCGATCGCATTCGCTTATGCACCCTGCCTCAAAGGTCAAAGACAGGGTCAAACGTCCCGCTCTCAATCGTCCAATCTCCGTCCACAGCATAAATCGAGAAATCGTCCCAAAGTGGTCATCATCAAGGTGACTGAGAATGTCCCGATCGCATTCTCTATGCACCCTGCCTTAAAGGTCCAAGACAGGGCGAAACATCTCGCTTTCAATCGTCCGATCTCCGTCCACGGCACAAATCGAAAAATCGTCACAAAGTGTTCATCATCAAATCGGTTGAGAATGTCCCGATCGCATTCTCTTATGCACCCTGACTTAAAGGTCAAAGACAGCGGCAAAACGTCTCTCTTTCAATGCTCAATGTACCATGCCTCGCTGTCAATCGTCCAAGATCATTCCGTGGCATACATCTCCATAAGGTATACTCCATCAAGGCGACTGAGAATGCCCGATCGCATTCTAATTTACCCTGCCTCAAAGGTCAAAGACAGGGCGATATCCTATAAGTTCATTCCATGGCATACAACTCCACAAGGGGATTGAGAATGCACGATCGCATTCTATTCCCTGTCTTAATGGTCACAGACAGGGCGAAATTCTCGACAGCAATTGGGATTCCTGTCCTCTTTCCTTCCCGACTCCTTCCAGAATGTTTCCCTCTAGACCTAAGCTATGCTCTACACATCCGTCGTAGTCTGATGCTGTCAAGGGTCAATGAGAAAGCACGAGCGCATTCTTTCGTGCACCCTGCCTCGATCGTCAGACAGAGTGGAGAGGTTGCATTGATGAGCAGCATCCAACTACCTTAATTCCTTACGAATATGTAGCTAAAAAGCATAAGTTAATATCACAAGAGCACCCTACAAAGGAACTAGGCGAAATTTCCCCTGATAAGCATTACCAATAAATCAATGGTACTATTGCAAAATAACCTAAAATCACACTATGGAATGGAAGCATGTAAGAAGCTGCGTCGATAAGCATCTATTCACACAATGCTTAGTTGAAATCAGGCTACAATCGGGCTATTCTACTAGGCTATAATGAAATTCCTGTTATAACTGGCACAACTACACCACATTTACACAACAGCATTGCGAACTGCCGTTTCTAACGGCGTAACCAAAATCTGAAACGCCACGCTGAATAAGCACTTAACACTCCAGAGTACAAAAAAAAACATGTAGAATATTGATATGCCTTGAACGGCATCAATACGAAGCCATCGTGCAGGCTTTGGCCGACGTGCACAGAAGAGAAAAAGGGTTACTGCACGAAATGCCAGTTTAGTTAAAATTTCTCTAATTCATGCATAGCGGCAACCGAGAACACTGAGAGGAACTAAGTCATCAGCTTGCATACTGAGAGGCAGGCAGGCAAATATGAACGGAACACAATGTCGTCGCAATAGGCTTACTACGCCTTTATAAAAACTTGCAAGAGCAAGCGAGTTTTACACGAAAAGTAAGCAAGGAACTTCTAGAGCTTTAACGAGTCATCATCCATTAAGGTGGTTAACTAAAACCATGCAGTTTTTCGCTAATCATTTCTAGAACACACACTTCTAACACACACAAATGAGAAGCTGTCACTTACCCTCGTAAGCGATCGCGATCTTCAGCTTGAAAGAAAATTGCCGTGAAGCGCAGCGGCCGCTGGTGAACATCCCGCCACAAGGTAGAACACCTCCTTCACGTAGTGATGGGCAACTAATGACGACCGACTGTAGACCCGGCCTGCTCACGAATACTATATCAGCAACAAAGAACAGGATTACCAAGTACTTACGTATATTCTCAAATGCCGGCACCTGCCACCGTGGCGCACGATAGATGCCTGTTCTTAAAGCAGAGGGCCAAAAAAAGCCGTGTAAAAAGCTACGCACCTAGGTCGCGCATGGCCATTGAACAGCGAAGCTGGACAATAGTTTGCTGAACCAGCATTAATTAGTCACGTTATGTTTCAGTGGGAACATGTCACATTATCCTCAACAATATCACGTAATGCAAAATCACATGCCATCTCGTGATATACGTTCCCCCAAAATCGCCAAACGAGGTGCCCTAGTCATGTAACAATGTCACGCAACATGACGCTGCCACCGAGATCACATAACGAAATGACAAGTGGCACGTGGTCGCATTATGCCCGAAAAACTACGGTTACCTTATAGCGCATGCCCGTGTTCTTGCCAACATATTCAGAACAGACATCGTGACGCCAGGAACACACTAATCCACATCTTTACAAGGAGTCTATTTCATTACAACCGTACATTAAATGGCCTAATCGATGCAAATCAAAACCAGAAACATACGAGGTCACGATTTAAAATAGTGTACATAACCAGAGACAATATGCGTTAATTTATAAGGCCTTCGACGTGCTTCGAAACTAAGCGTGCGATTAGGACACATACTTAGTTCACACACAAGCATTGTTTTTGACTATATATGAGACGAAGGAATGCAGGATATGCAATGCGGCATTTTTAACACAGCTTTCGACATGCTTCCACTTGCGGCTCGGTATTTGGAGAGTTCAGGACGACGTGCCTATGCATATGATATAAAGTAGGATGATAGGCATTTTCGTTGATTTGGGGGCACTCCTTTTAGGAGGGGGTGAGTGGACAACAACCCACCTCACGCGCACTAAGAGTGGTTCGGACCCGCGATAGGTTCCACGCCTCATTGAACGAAAGACGCACAAGACACAGCAGGCGCTACTGCTTAAAACAACCGCTCGAAGAACACGCGAAACGAGGCACAACTCATCCGAGAGACCTAACGCGAAAACATGCAGTCTCAAAAACTAAAGTGACGAACCTGCAACAACATATTCATGTAACAAGGAATAATACATGACAGAAACTATACTCGCGAAAATACGTACGCGTACGAGGCTGAACACGCGATGCTTATTCTAACAAAAAGCATTGTTGCGAGATTAGGTAATGCGAGTCTTAGGGAGAGAAATGACAGCCGCTAGGCGCGGACACAATGGCTGCGCAGGTCGCTTGAGCGAGGTCTGCGGGATCGTCGATTTACCCCGTGAACCAAGATGAGCAGCGTCTTGGGCCCTCTCTCTCGGAGGTGACACACTCTAACTGCAGGACCGGGTACGACTTCCCGGCTTGCTGACCGCCCTTGGCCCGCACTCACGCTGCAGCGACAGGCCGCCATTACTGTCCAACGACCTCTGGCAGGTGTCATCTCAGCTCGTCCTGACCCCCTCTTCCCGCCTTTCCACACTGGAGATCGGAAGGAACCAGTCCGGAAATTGCCGGGACAAACATCGCGTTTCCCTGCGGCCTCACCACGGATTCCTCGCACTGGGGGCACGGACGCAGAAGCCCGGTCCTGTCGAAGTACGCTCATTTTGTGACGCACATCCGTCACTACCGTTCAACATTCAGCAAATTCTAGTTCAGTCTTCTGCAACAAGGAGGCGATTGAGGGAACAACGAGCGCACTCTCTACTGTCTGCCAAGTCGAAGCAGGACACTGCTTTGGAAACGAATTCAATCGTTCACTTCTCCCGTACAATCAACGATTTTAACCAGCTCAGCCGTTGTTGCTCAGTCATCTGACTGAATGGTCTGATGCAGGACACTTCTGGAAAAATAATTCCGTCCTTGATTCCTCCTGCCATAATATAATGGTACGACGTATACACCACTGCACATCCTTGACAGTGCGTTCGCGCCACACGTTCGGCAAATATCGGTCAGTCATTTCCATATTGGCCATCCGAAAATAGAGAGAGCGAACTGCTGATGCTGATATCCACGAGGGTCTCAACCTGGAGAATCCGGTACTGCCGCACTTCCGCAACAATATCGCTTGACATCTTTCAGTCTGTTCATGCCCGATGTTTGGCTGGCAATTCCTGCTCAGTCATCATAACGCAAGCAATTGGAAAGAAAGTGCACTGCTTATCTCGATGGTCTTTCACTCTCCCTCAACAACCTTAGTGCAACGAAACAGGCAAAGATCAATACACTTGAACGAATGATGTAAGCAAACTGGCTTCCTAGCAGCAGACGTCATTGAAGAAGCTAGGGAGCTGTGACAGGCTCACTAGCGGCATGCTAAACAAAATTAACTAGCAAGTTACCTTGACATCACTAGTGCACACTTAGAGGGCAACTAAGGCCATCAAAGCACCGGAGACATCGAAGACAGGAAGCTATCAAGTCCACGCTTGATATTCTCTCGACTATGTGCTTCACTTTGTACGTCTCGCTCTCGAACGTCTAATCTCCGTCCACGGTATAAATCCAGAAATCGTGACAAGTGGTCATCATCAAGGCGACTGAGAATGTCCCGATCGCATTCTCTAATGCACCCTGCCTTAAAGGTCAAAGACAGGGCGAAACATCTCGCTCTCAATCGTCCAATCTCCGTCCACGGCATAAATTGAGAAATCGTCACGAAAGTAGTCATCAAAGGCGTTTAGAATGCCCAATCGCATTCTCTTATGCACCTGCCTAAAGGTCAAAGACAGGGCAAACGTCTCGCTCTCAACTCCTCCAAGTTCACTCCATGGCATACATCCTCCGAAAGGTATACTCCATAAAGGCGATCGAATGCTCCGAACGCATCTCTTATGCACCCTCCCTCAAAGGTCAAAGACAGGGCGAAACGTCTCGCTCTTAATCGTCCAATCTGTCCACGGCATAAATAGAAAAATCGTCACAAAGTGTTCATCATCAAATCGGTTGAGAATTGTCCCGATCCCATTCTCTTATGCACCCTGCCTTAAAGGTCAAAGACAGAGGCAAAAGGTCCCTCTTTCAATGCTCCAAGTCATTACCGTGGCATACTTTCCATAAGGTATACTCCATAAAGGCGATTCAGAATGCCCGATCGCATTCTCTCATGTACCCTGTCTGAAAGGTCAAAGACAGCGCGAAACGCCTCGCTCTCAATCCTCCAAGTTCACACCGTGGCATACATCTACGAAAGGTATACGGGTGATTCCACGTAAGATCGAACAAAGCATGGCTGGTCACCCTCTTTAATTTCTTTCAAAATTTTATATATTGCTGCCCGATGAGTTGAAAGAAGAGATCCGCAGTTGGTTTTGCTAGCAAAAATTTTTGCGAAGCGCCGGGAGTCAATAATGACGAAGAGGTGGAGTGCCGCGCTTATGTGCTCTTCTGCTTTGGCCAACTTTGGTTATTAATTACACAAACTATACTAAGGATAGGTGGCTGAAATTTATTTAAGTAATTGTATGCATACTCCTCCTTGTGTTAAATTATTTTTGATCTTTATGGGGGGTGTACATATATATATATATAAAAATCCTCAAAATCAGCCCAGGAAGCATTTTTCTGTCCACTTTGTGGGCTTATATCTCAAAAAAGGCTTGTGGAAGAGCGACGAAAACTCCCTATTACGTTCTAAGCATACTCGTTTGTCAAATTGCAAAAGCTTATATTTATACGACTTTTCAATAAAGAGATACGGGCGGGCCAACTTCAAAAAAACACCGAACAGTCGAAACTTCTGACGACAATTAAAAAAAACATTTTTTTGATATTTTTTAAACTTTGTACACTTATTCTCCTTCACATTGGCTTTCACAATCACCAAAAACGTATTGCATAATTTTGTTCCCCTAGGAGTTACAGGCCGTCGAATTAGACCCTTACACATTCATAGGCAACTGTTGTTGATGCGGCTTCTTGCCCGCTGAGTGTACAGAATTAAGACAGAATTGAATTTCTGGCCCTTAAGAGGCCAGCAGCACCGAAAAAGGGTATTAGTGGCACTGATGACGTCAATTTAGAAACGATTTGGTCACCCGAGCGGCCATGAGCGCGGAGCTACCGAGCAGGTGTGCGCGCCCACCAGATGCTCTTTCTAAGAGAGGCACAGTCAGAGCTCCTTTTCGCCTCCTTACACCAAAAGTGTTCGAAACACTTCTTGGGTAACTTCCACGCGTGTGCACTGGAGATTCGCTATCCATTACGCCTTTTGTTCGCACCACAGCTAGGCGCTGATAACAAGGCGGAGATGGAAGCAAGATCAAAACACAATCAGGTAGCTATGCGGTCGACAGCGACTACCGCCAGAGAAACTGTGCACCGCCACATGCGAACAGTACATAATACAAGAACGTGGCACTCCAATGCGAAAGCAAGATACAGAACGCCAAAGAAACAAAAGCAAAACAGTTGGTAACCTGATGCGCGCACCTATCTCAGATTAAATTCTGCACCTTGCGATCGCGCCGGGTAAAATGTTATCCCCAGCATGATGTGTGTGTTTGTGCCATTTGCGCCAACTATAAACTTTACCTTGCTGCTGTTGAGAACATTCTTGGCCACAGAATCGATGCTGATGAGCTTCACTCAACGTTTATTTGCATTCCGTCACCATCAGGGTGCCTTTTAGGCGAATGCAATCAGTGTCCAAAAGGCAGGTCCCTGACACTGGAGGAACTTAATATCCCAGAAGACGAAGAAATATTACTAGCAATGCGGGAGGCAGCCGACCTTGTAAAAAAAAAATGATTCGGGTGCTGAAACTTTTTTGAATCCTCTTCGAGTATTGGTGGCAATGTGGATAATGCACAACCACATCAGGAAGGCACAAAGTAGAACTATGCATACGAGGAAAAGCAGTGCATGCAGCGTGGAAGCATTGTATTCCACACATTCATTTTGCCGAAAACTGGACTGTCATCCTTCCTGATGAAGTTGAGGCATGCCACTGCCACAAGGAGCAAGTATTCATCTCTACATGCGTGGTAACAACGAGAAAATCTACGAAGAATTTCGTTGTTGTTAGTGACGACTTAAGCCACGACTCCGCTCACGCCTGCTTGGCTCTAGCAAAAGTGAAAAAATGGGTGGAAGACAACCTGCCGGTTTACTCCAAGGTGACATATGTGAGTGATGGAGCCGCCAGTCATTTGAAAAATAGATATCAGCATTTCGAGTTCGGAAAGAGCTGTTGTCCCAGTAACCAATAGGTATTCTCAGCAACTGGACACGGAAAAAACGCGTGCGATGGAGTCGGAGGTCTCGTCAAGCATCAGGCAATGCTCAACAACTTGAGGACAAACCCTGAAAGTGCAATTCGTACAGCCATAGAAATTGTAACCGTTTCATCAGAGAAACTGAAAGGTGTGCATCTAATACACCATGAAGAAAAAAGTTGTTGCCTTCCGCGAGTTAAAGAAGGAAGAGTGGATGAGAGTACCGGCGTTCCATGGTCTTGGCATGCCTGGCAGCAGCTATCCACGTCAACGGAAGCATCTCTTGGCTTCTACGTGGCACGAATAGCCGGGCCTGCTTGGAAGGAGTTATGTTTACACGAAATAAGAAATCTGAACTGTCTAATCAATCGAATAAACACAATTTCGGCCCAGAAACATGATTTAATGAAGTGGTTCTTCTTGACCTTCACAAATTTTGCAAATTGCATTTTATTCTTTTTTTTGGGGGGGGGGGGGGGGATCTAAGCTACGCATTCAGTTCTTACTGCCTTTTTGCTGATGTAAAGGCCGAAAATATCTGTCTGCGCTGCGATATCGCAGTGCATCAAAGAACCCCAGGCGTACAAAACTGACCCCTAATCATTCATTATTGTGTCCCTCACAGCTAATATGCACCGTTCAGATACAAATGACCAGGCGAAATATCATGCCAAAATTGAAAAGCCGTACGTGATCACAAATGTCAGAATAATCAGGTGTGCACTGCTTGCTGAGCCTTCCATAAGGGTCCAATTCGACGGCCTGTAACTCTTAGTGGAACAAAATTATGCACTATGTTTTTGGTGATTGTGAAAGCCAATGTGAAGGAGAATAAGTGTACAAAGTTTAAAAAATATCAAAAATGGGTTTTTTCCTTAATTGTCAGAAATTTTGACTGTTCGGCGTTTTTTTGAAGTTAGCCCGCCCGTATCTCATTATTGGAAAGTCGTATAAATATACGCTCTTGCAGTTTGACAAACGAGTATGCTTAGAACGTAATAAGGAATTTTCGTCGCTCTGCTACAAGCACTTTTTGAGATATAAGCCTGCAAAGTAGACAGAAAAGTGCTTCCTGGGCTGATTTTGAGGATTTTTATAAGAATATGTACACTCCCCATAAAGAGGAAAAATAACTTAACACAAGCAGGAGTATGCATACCATTACTTAAATAAATTTCAGCCACCTATCCTTAGTATAGTTTGTGTAATTAATAACAAAGTTGGCCAAAACAGAAGAGCAGGCAAGTGCGGCACTCCACCTCTTCGTCATTATTGACTCCCGGCGCTTCGAAAAAATTTTTGCTAGCAAAACCAACTGCAGATCTCTTCTTTCCACTCATCGGGCAGTAATATATAAAATTTTGAAAGAAATTGAAGAGGGTGACCAGCCATGCTTTGTTCTATCTTACGTGGAATCACCCATACTCCATAAAGGCGAATCAGAATGCCCGATCGCATTCTCTTATTTACCCTGCCTCAAAGGTCAAAGACAGGGCGAAATGTCTCGCTCTCAATTGTCCAACTTGTCCACGGCATAAATCGACAAATCGTCACAAATTGTTCATCATCAAATCGGTTGAGAATGTCCCGATCGCATTCTCTTATACACCCTGCCTTAAAGGTCAAAGACAGGGCGAAATGTCTCGCTCTCAATCCTCCAAGTTCACTCCGTGGCATACATCTCCGAAAGGTGTACTCCATAAAGGCGATTCAGAATGCCCGATCGCATTCTCTTATGTACCCTGCCTCGCTGTCAATCCTCCAAGATCATTCCGTGGCATACATCTCCATAAGGTATACTCCATCAAGGCGACTGAGAATGCCCGATCGCATTCTAATTTACCCTGCCTCAAAGGTCAAAGACAGGGCGATATCCTATAAGTTCATTCCATGGCATACATCTCCACAAGGGGATTGAGAATGCACGATCGCATTCTATTCCCTGTCTTAATGGTCACAGACAGGGCGAAATTCTCGACAGCAATTGGGATTCCTGTCCTCTTTCCTTCCCGACTCCTTCCAGAATGTTTCCTTCTAGACCTAAGCTATGCTCTACACATCCGTCGTAATTTGATGCTGTCAAGGGTCAATGAGAAAGCACGAGCGCATTCTTTCGTGCACCCTGCCTCGATGGACAGACAGAGTGGAGAGGTTGCATTGATGAGCAGCATCCAACTACCTTAATTCCTTACGAATATGTAGCTAAAAAGCATAAGTTAAAATCACAAGAGCACCCTACAAAGGAACTAGGCGAAATTTCCCTTATAAGCATTACCAATAAATCAATGGTACTATTGCAAAATAACCTAAAATCACACTATGGAATGGAAGCATGTAAGAAGCTGCGTCGATAAGCGTCTATTCACACAATGCTTAGTTGAAATCAGGCTACAATCGGGCTATTCTACTAGGCTATAATGAAATTCCTGTTATAACTGGCACAACTACACCACATTTACACAACAGCATTGCGAACTGCCGTTTCTAACGGCGTAAGCAAAATCTGGAATGCCAAGCTAAATAAGCACTTAACACTACAGAGTACAAAAACAAAACATGTAGAATATTGATATGCCTTGAACGGCATCAATACGAAGCCATCGTGCAGGCTTTGGCCGACGTGCACAGAAGAGAAATGGGTTACTGCACGAAATGCCAGTTTAGTTAAAATTTCTCTAATTCATGCATAGCGGCAACGAGAACACTGAGAGGAACTAAGTCATCAGCTTGCATACTGAGAGGCAGGCAGGCAAATATGAACGGAACACAATGTCGTCGCAATAGGCTTACTACGCCTTTATAAAAACTTGCAAGAGCAAGCGAGTTTTAAACGAAAAGTAAGCAAGGAACTTCTAGAGCTTTAACGAGTCATCATCCATTAAGGTGGTTAACTAAAACCATGCAGTTTTTCGCTAATCATTTCTAGAACACACACTTCTAACACACACAAATGAGAAGCT